>CAUYQG010050420.1:0-78758 GCA_963574415.1 Tarsius wallacei | reverse complement strand
GTAGTTCCAGCTACTTGGAAGGCTGAGGCGGAAGGATCGCCGGAGCCCAGCAGGTGGAGGCTGCGGTGGCCGGGAGCGGCCACTGCACTCCAGTCTGGGCGACAGAGTGAGACTCCAACTCAAAAAAAAAAAAAAAAAGATATATATATATATATATAATGGAGGGTAGACACGTTTGCATTTTGATCACACATGGTTTAACAGTCAGAAACATAAATATCTGTATGCACATACACATAATTTAACAGGCAGAAAAAGATGTGTGTTAAACCACCTATGATTAGAATAGAAGCTTGCTTTACTTTCTTGATGAGTCACTGATGTTTCTTACCACACAAGTTACTAAAATGACAGGGTACCAATCTTTATATCTTCCTGCTTCTTTACACTCTATGTACTGATTGAACAAACACCAGTTTTCACCAGCCGTTATGTAGTCCCTCAAATTTCTTTGTATTTTCGAGAAAAACGCCATATATGTTTACAAATCACACATATTAGAAAAGATATGTTGGAAATTTTATTATCCTCTACAGTTGCATCTTTTTTTCCCCAGAAAAAGCAATTTTATAAATTTGCCCCAGCTTGAGCCTCCCTTAATATGCAATCTCCTGTTCTTTCAAAAAATAAGAGTTGATCCTAGACTTCATCTGGTCCTTGCACAATCCATTGCTATGAAATTTTCCTCCAGTATGATTTTGTGGTGACTATGAGAAGGCTCCTCACAAACATGAAAGGACAGGGAGGGTACTGGACAAAAGCATCCATTGGGCAAAGAAACCCATTGGGCATTTTTTTGCCGAGGTCGTGCTTCCCATGGGCTACTCCTGGTAATGAATAACTACAGTTAGGAAACAAAGGCACTCCTTGGTAATCTGATACTCCTCTGAGGGCTGATTTTGGTTCGCGGGTTCCGTGATACTCTTGACAAACTTTCCTTAGACTACACAAATTCACAACAGTCTAAAGGGTTTGCATATGACCTTTCCCTCATTCTTCACTCAGGGTCAGATTTGCTTTGGGATCTGATGGCTTTATCCAACATGGACTCTTGTTTGATTAACATAAGATGTATCAGAATAGGTATAGATAGATATAGATGTACATATACTGTGTGTGTGTGTGTGTGTGTGTGTGTGCGCGCGCGCGTGTGTTTATCACATAATACTATAAAAATACTACAAGTGAGGACCCCTCCAAACTGGAATTATCTTTTTAAGGACAGGTCCCTTGTAGTACACTCAGAATTTGTTTCTCCAGATTAAATGGTCAACCAAAGTTCCTATCTGCAAATTTTGAGAAGGTTGTGTAATGATTTGCAGAAGAAACATCCTGAGTTGTGGCAACTAAGTGACTGGGTCTTCCACCATGGCAACACACCTGCCGCACTGTGCTGAGTGTTCAGCAGTTTTTTACCTAAAACAGCATGACCCCCAAGTCCCACCCCCCCAAGTTACCCCCATCTTGCCAAGCGACTTTTTTTCTTTCCCCGAAGAAAAAAGTCCGTCAAAGGGAAATGTTCTGCCGATGTGAAAGAGGTGAAATAAAACAAAGCAAAAGAAAAAAACAGCAGAAGCAATAAAAGGAATCAAAACTGATGAGTTAAAAAACTGTTCTGAGCAGTGGAAACAGTGTCTTGATAGGTGTATCAAATGGAGAGTAATTTGAAGATGACTGAAGTTTAAACACGTAAGAATCAATGCACACATTTTCATAAATAGATTCTGAGTTTGTTTGGGTCCTCCCTCATACAAATACATGTACTGATCGTGGTATACACTACTAGTACTGGTGCAACAGTGTATATAAAAGTGTGTGTGTGTGTGTGTGTGTGTGTGTGTGTGTGTGTGTATGTGTGTTTGTGTAGAAATAGTTAGAAAACATAGGTGATGGACTGGAGGTTTGGTTTGTAAGAGAGGCATGGGTAATCTCTTAAACAGAGTACCAGCTCAATTTCAAAGACTTCATAAAAAGTAACTTGGAAAAAAAATGTTCTGGTGAAGAGAAATGCTGCATGTGATGGGTGCAATGATATAAAAAAATTTAAATATGAAAAGAACAATGCCTACAACAAAGTTGGCCATTCCCTGCTGTTGTACTGATGTCCTATGGAAGAGCACTGAGAGAACTATGGGGTGGTAACAAGCTATGTGTGAGAGCCAAAAGGCTTCAAGGTAGCCGATAAAGAGACCTTTTTCTCCTTCAGTGCATGGCCAGAGTCCCAGATGTTAGATTCACAAAGTTTCAGAGGCGTTTGAATGCTCATTCAAGACCAAGCAACTCTAAGCCAGACTCTGGTGGGGAGAAACAGGGTTTATAAAACATGGAAAGGTAATATCTAAGGTTGTCCCTGAAGATGATGGTTTTTCAACTTCCCCTGGACTTTCTGAGTTTGTGCAGAAGACCTCCTTCCATAATAACAACTAGCACTGTTGCTGTGGTTAAAGATGCTGCAGAAACTACTCCCACTAAGGCAACAGATGTCACCCTCAGGGGCTGCCTCCATAGGATCGCCCAGGTGCTAGACTGAAAACTCATGTATAATTCTAGTATTACCTCTCTGAGAGCTTGCTTTGCCTGATAAAAAAAAAAGAGACAAGATCATATTTTTAAATAATTGTGAGAACTAGTTGGCATGAGTGAGGGCTGTGTTCATAAATTGTATGTTAATGACACTTGTTCAAGAGAGTCAAAATTTATGACAGGGCAGACAATAATTCGTTGATATGGGATTTTTTTTCTAAATACATGAGATTTAAACTTCTGGAAAAGATTTCAGGTGGCTCTGGGAAGTTTAAATAATGCTTAAGTTGCCTTACAAAAGGTAAAGGAAGAAATAAAGAGGCTGAAAGAAGTAGATATACAGGATGTATATAGCAAGCAAGCGTGGAATGACATGAGTGGATCATATTCCATGAGATGATTATATTGGAAAGGTCCATCTTGTCAGCAACAGAGACCAACTCTGTGCTCCCAATAAGGCATTATTTCTCTATGGGACTAATTAGACATTTTAGCAAGTTGTCCATATTAGTTCACTTGTGTCCTGGAAGTACTAACTATTCATTCTGATAGGGTTAGATATGTATTCTGGTCATAAATTTTCTTTTCTAACTTGCAGAGTTTTGGCCAGCACTAAAATCTAGAGGTTTTCAAATGCCTGGTGCTCATGTATGGAGTCACAAAGAGCGTAATATCTGACCCAGGGTCACACAGGAAGTATGGAAGTGGTTCCATGACCACAGGATTCATTGGTTGTGTCATATACTGCACTATCCTCACAGAACACTAGAAGGATCGTCTAAAAGTGAAGCTAAAACTACATCTAAAAGGATGGGGTGATATCTTTCAGGACACAATTTATTAATTATATTGGAGAATTCTGTTTTGTTCTATATTCCCAATAGGAAGGACATGTGGTCCCAGGTAGAAGCTGGGGTACTCCCTTATATCAATGAGCCTCAGTAACTCACTGGAGGATTTTGTGACTTTTGTTCTCAACTTTGGGCTTTGTAGGGTTAGCGGTCTCAGTCTACAAGCAGGTACATCCAGGGACTATAGCAAGGATTATGCTGACCTACAACTTCAGCTGCTACCCAGGCACTTTGGTATTCTGTGCACAAGGACAGGCAAGCAAGAACAATCTCCATCCTGTCAAAAGTAAACAGCCTTGAACAGGAGTAGGCACATTTGTTTAGGGCTGTTTTTACACAAAGGGGACAGGGAAACAGATGTGTTAAATGCAGAAGGTCTACTTGGACACTTTCTGGTAATCTCTTGTTCCATTATAACTATGAATGGACATGGTCAGAACAGAAAAGGGTAAATTAATTAATTGAAGGGTATGAACACTTTAGTAATAAAAGTAACACAAGGTGAACCACCCAGACCTGCTTAGGTGATCACTAAGATTTAGGGGAATTTAGAATGGATAGTAGAGAAGGAAGATCCTGAGTACCAGTTATAGCCCAGAGACGAACTGCAGAAATGGAAAATGTAATTTATCCCAAGAAGCTCTGTCTTCTGAATTTCTCCTCAGGAAGACAGATTCAAAAGAACCATAGAAGAGCTGATCCTTGAACCTTTGTGGAGAGGCATACCTCTAACAAAGCTTCTGAGCTTTGGAAACCATTGCCACATTTGCACCAACTCATGCTTCCCAAGGGTTATCCCAAACCAATGTTTGAGCACTTTGGGATATTAGTATTAAAGCAGACCCACTCCTGTAAGATCTATGATTTCTCTGTTGGCCAAGTCACTCTTAAAATCTGTTGGAAAGCCTAGCTAACTTTTTTTTTTTTTAAGTATACATTGATGTCTAAGACACTTCTACCAACTTTTCTTCCTCTCTCCTTCTCTTTAAGTCATACTTGCATTATTGTATGACAGCATTCCCAGCCTTTTCATTTGCTTTCACAGCCATTTACTTAATAAAATAAAGTTTACCTAACAAAATGTACTAGATATAATTCTTGCACACAGAATCTCTTTTTTGGTATTTGATTTTCAGAGGACTAGATTAACACAAATTGTAAATTGTGACTCCAAATGTGGTGTCTTTGGTCTCATTCATAAGAACAGTTTTGTCAATAATTTAATTACTTACTTGCAATATGATTATATACTCTGATTAACCTATCAGAGTAAATATTTTTCAGACTTCTTCTTACAGTAATACATTTTTAATTGAGGCTACTGAGATCATGAGTTTAAGGGATTTGACCAAGATCACACAGTTAAGAATTTTCTTTTCTGTCAATTGCTTCAAATCTTGCAAAACTTAACTTTTCATATACTTGTCACTCTTTTATCAAGCACCAATAAAGGAGGGGAAAAGAAATATTTTGAGGTCTGACTAATAATAAGCTCGGCAGCCAGAAGATACTAGGAAATTTTTCAGAAACATTTTCCCTTTTCTGTGTATAACTCCTTCAATAACACTTATTGGCCTGGCTCGGTGGCTCAGCCTGCAATCCTGCGCCTTTGGGAGGCTGAGGTGAGTGGATTGCCTGAGCCTGCGGGTTCGAAACCCGGGCAACTTGGCGAGACCTCAACTCTACAATAAATCAAAAAATCAGCTGGGTGTGGTAGCGCGCGTCTATAGTTCCAGCTACTTGGAGGGCTGAGGCGGAAGGATTGCCGGAGCCCAGCAGGTCAAGGCTGCGGTGACCGGGAGTGGCCACTGCACTCCAGTCTGGGCAACAGTGAGACTCCAACTCAAAAAAAAAATAATAATAAAAATTAAAAAATAACACATTGTGCAGAATTTGCTGTCTGTCAAACAACAATAAGATATCTCAGTGATGTCAAGGCTAGAGGTCTATGGATTTACCTTTAAGTCCTGAAGTTGTTCCAGAGTTCTGATGCCACTGACCTGGGCTAAGGTATTAGCACTGATGACGCCATGTTGTATTGGAATTCTCAAAGGATGAATGTGGCATTTCTGTGCCTGTAAACTTCAGCAGAAGGGAAGGATAAAGTCTGAGCTGTGGGACTTTGGCTCTACAGTCCAGTTTGTCTGAGACAGTCTTGATGTATTCTTGTTGTTCTGAGCTGTCAAAAGTGACCTAGTTTGATGATAAAGGAAAGGATCATCAGAATATTAGAGTAATCTGCATACTGGATGTCTCTGCCACGTTGCTGCCAAGTGTTCTTCACCTTCACCATCCAAAAACACTCTGTAGTTTGGATAGAAATTGCCTATCTAGAATTTTTTGCTTAGGGAAATCAGACCAAAAACAATGCTTTTTGTACAAAGATAACCATTCTTTGGATCAAAGTATCTGATCCATATGCAAATCATGGGTCATCTGGCCAGTGAGCCTAAAAAAAATTCTCTACCCACTAGGCATCTAACCAGTGAACTAAGCCAATCAATGTCGACAAGGGATTATCAAAAAAGTTGGTGAAGAGAAAATAGAATTTTTAAAAAATCGCATAAAGATACCTAACAGGTGAGGTAGTAGCACATGCTTAGAGCTGTCTCAGATTCTGAATGACTTTTCTGCTCCCAGTCTGTGTGAATCCCTTCAGTAAAATTTTCCTCTCCTTGGTGCTATTTGAGTGAATTTGCATATGCTGGACTCAAAAATTCTTACCAGCCCAGCAAACCATAGTTAGATTTCCTCTTTTCACATCCTTCTCTTCCCATTGTCCCTAAACGTTTCATGTTCCTCAGTTCTTGTTCCTTAGGTGACTTATTTTCCAGGAGACCCCTCACTTTTAGCGCAAATGATCACTTCCACAAGCCCAAGAGGACACCTCTACCTCCAGGTCTAGACACATCTTGGGTTTATACCAAGATCACTGTCATACTTAGACTGAAAGATTATGTTGCTCATATCTGATTTCACAAGATTAATGTTTGAGGCAATTTGGAACACTCTTTCCTACATTACACTGTAAGTTCTGAAGTATGCAGACTACACATTTCCCCCATGCCCAGCTAAGAAAAGTAAACAGTAAAAACTAAAAGCTTGAAAAATTCCCCAGTCATTCAAATGAGGGAAGAATCATGTACAGCCAATATCAATATTTTTAAAAAAACAGCATAATATTAAATGAAATAAAGAATTAGTTTTGAGTTCTAACTCTCTCACTTTCCACTATGCATGACCTTTAAAAGTTTTGTGCATACCTCTCTTTGTCTTATAGTCTTCATCTACAGAATGGCCATTACAATACTATTTACCTTCATGGACTAATTGGGAGAATTAAATGAGATTACACGTACTGTTTCCCCATAAAAAATGTGATTGCAAAATGAAGGCAACATTGTCATTTAAAACTCATAACACAACACTTATTTTAAAAATCTTTTTCAGCAGGAACACTTAAAATTTTGGATTGAAATCAATCTGAACTATATTTTACACCTACCTGAATCCTCAAATACAGGATGCAGACCACAATTTAGACTGGTTTTGGTGTCTATTTACCAATATAAGTAATTACCATGTTTGTTTGCATTCAGTGATGACACAATGCCTGGTTGCCAGCTTTGTTAGCAGGAGGTAAGTATCTCTTTACAAGCTGCCAAAGAGACCCTCAGACTATCACAATTTATATTAAATTAATGATTGGGTGTGTCATTTTATCTCTTCAAGCATTAAAGATTTTTAGCAACAACCACCCAAATTCCAATCCTTGTAAATACTATTTCTTCACTATCTCTAAGAGGCCAGAAACATTGCACAATTCAGGGCATCGCCATTTGCCTGTTTACCATCCTTTTTTTTCACTACAGGTAAAAAAATCTGAGCAATTACACTGACGAAATCTATCAATACTTCCTCTGCCACCAGTGATGGGATTTTTGTTGTCTGCTTTACAGAAAGTTATTCACCTCCAGAATCCCATATTTAATGTCTGCTTCCTAGAACTACATCTAGCAGCATTGTTTTTAGGCTGGATTCCCTAGAAGCAGAGCCTGAGACAAAAATTTGGGTGCATACCATGCATTGTTCTGCAACAAAACCTAAAAGATAGTGGGGAAAGGGAGAATAGAAAAGGAAAATTAACCGAGCAAAGATGTAGTTCCAGGTAAGTTTATTCTTAGCCTAGTCTATGGGGTGAGCACAAACCTTTACCAGATCTGTACTCTCTGGAGATAAGCGATCAGCTTTCTGTATTCACGTATCTGTCACTGGCTTGTTGGCTGCTCCCAAGGCAAGGGTAAGGGTCTCTGGTGGTTAGCCTCCTGGACAAGAGGTTGCCATCAACAGAGATATTCTTTAAAGAAAGGGGGAACTGTGGAGATGTCTGCAATGGCCATTAAAGAGGAATCTGAGTGCAGCACAAACAGCATTTTCTATTCTTCAGTCAGATGAGAAAGCTTGGATATCGGGAAAATAGGGCTTCAGTCACCTGGCCCACACTTCATTTCTTGAAGCTCCCATTTGAAAGCAGGTTTCTTTCTCCAGCGTGCATGGTGACAACAAGCCTGTATATCCTCTCACACAGGGAAGCAAGGAGTCTTACATGGGTTGAGGAAAAAGGAAAGAGAGGCAAAAATGGGTGCCAACCTAGGAAAGCAGCCCTACGACACTTTATTCTAAAAAGATGAATGACGTTGAGAGAAATCAAGGAAGTAAAGAGAGAGACTCATGCCTAAAATAATTTTATTTGAATTTATCTTACGTCATACCTCAAAAGAAAGAGACAAGTCCAAAATATTTTGGAATGAGGATGAAAAAAACCTAAAGAAAACATGGTGAAAAGAAGATGATACAAGAAAAGGAGGCATTTGAAATAAGCCCACAAGAAAATATAACTTGATTCCAACTATGGAAAAAAAGATAAGACTATAAATACACACTTTTTAAACAGAGACTCAATGTAGCTATTTTAAAAGGGGGTGAAGGAGGGGCATGGACCTATAAATATAGTACAAGAATTATGTAATTTCTGGTTCCTACATCAATAGAAACTAACTTCAAATTTACAAATGTCCTTTAACTTTTTGAGAGCTGTTTTAAAAATTAATGCAAGGCAGTATAATACACTGAGGCTTATTTTTAAAATTGCTTATTTAGTTATTTGAAACTAACTTTGGTAGTTGAATTTTCTTCGTCAAGGGAAAGCACTGAAGAATATTTAATATTATTAATTTCCAAACACAAATGCTCAAAAAAAAAAGTTTGAAGACATTGCCTTTTGTCCCCAGATACTTGGTCATCAGCACTCTTTTTATAATCCCCTAGCATTCCTAATCAAACCTTTAGAAGCTTAAATTATTATTGAGCAATTTATTTAGGATTATGGCTTAATTCATGATTCTACAATGAACATACTATCAACTTTTAGGAGTAAAATCACAAGTAAAGCATAATCTTCTAGACCAAATAGGGTTTGAGCAATTTAAAATACCCAGGATTTGAAGGAATTAATAGATAAGAGGATAGATTCATTATGTGGTCAAGAGGTCATTTCATAAAAATATTTTAAATTAAAAAATTAAAAACCTTTTGGTTTTAAGACTCAGGATAAAATGGATTGGCAAGAATTAAAGAAAATGTTGAGAAAGACTGCAAATTACTCACCTGATTGAGGGACTAATTAAAATTATCTCGAAGGCACTGGAAGTTTTTATCTTTGAATTTTACTGTCTGTGGATGAAATGTTCTTTTATTGTTTTCCAAAGGAAAATATGCATAAAAACCTAAATTCTCCCTTTTTCTCTCTGAGGGAAGTTTTTGATAAATGTGATAAAAAGGACAGTTTTGCGCCACACCCCTGAACTTCTCAAGATATCTCTGTACAGTGAGTGTATCCAAGCCAAACTGCCATGAGGGCTGGAAGATAAGAGCTCACAGCAGCACCATCCTGAGAATTTCCTTGGGCCTACCAGAGTCAAAATATGTAGAAACACGTGAAGGACGCTTTCACTCTGGGAACAACGTAGTGACTTAGGAGTAACAAGAGTCCTACTCCTTTGCCTCAAAATGTGACTCATTGATGCAACAGAGAATCAGATTGTGGCTAGACTCGAGCTGAATTCACATTCTGTCATGGTGTTATTCCTCACTTCTCTACAGGGTTTGCTTCAGAACATTCTGGCAATAATGTACCCACATAAGAATTCCAATGCCAGTTGAGGTTTCTAGGGCACTGGTTATCAAAGTTTAGTCTACGTCAGAATCACCATGAGGGCTTGTTAAAACATAGGTCTGAAATGGATCCTAAGAATCTACTTCTAACAAGTTCCCAGGTGCTGCTGCAGATACCATTTTAAGAATCATTGTCCTGAGATAATCAACCTAAGACAGTGAGTAAATTTTTTTTTTAATTTTTAATTTTAAAGATGTGAAGTACAGTATAGGGTTCACTATACAAATGTTGATTATGCAGGTATGCTTGTGGATGAGGTGTGCCCACCTTGGCAGTTTCCCGTTACTGACAATCCCTTTCTTATAGTGAGTAAGAAAGGGATTGTCAACCACTATGATTCCTAGAGTAAACTGACCACAATCATAATTGATTAATACAATTTAACATTTGAAATGTATAAAGAAGTTATAAATCAACATGCAAAAGCTACTCATGGAAAATATGAGCTAAATTCATTGAATGATTGCATTCAATAAATGTTTAATAAGTTTTTTTTTCTGTGTTAGTTATAGCCCAACAGTACAAAAGGTATGGGAGAGAGACAGCCTGCCCTTGAGAGGGTATGTAATTGTACATCTGGCCATTTTTCTTTCTAAGAAGTCTCACTGATTGATGCTCTGCCCACTGAAAGTATTTCCTTTCACCACTGTCCTTCAGGGATGCCCCAGAGAAGAGCTGCAGTGCTGCTGCTGTCCACTTTCACATAATGCTTGCATATCGTACAGAGTCACCTGTAAACCAGGTCCATCTACTTTTCCTCTGTCACCTAATTGTGAAGAACCAGTCATGAAGCCACAGGTGCGCACTTGGAGAGAAAAGGTTGTGTAGCAAAAGTAGGAATCATGAGTATTTGGGCCATTTCTTTCTTTCTTTTTTTTTTTTTTGAGTCAGAGTCTCACTCTGTCCTCCAGACTGGAGTGCAGTGGCACACTCACGGCCATCCCAGCATCAACTTCACCTGCTGGGCTCCAGTGATCCTTCTGCCTCAGTCTTCCAAATAGCCAGAACTACAGACGTGCACTACCACGCCCGGCTAATTTGGGATAAATTGTAGAGACGAAGTCTCGCCAAGTTGCCCAGGCTGGTCTCAAACCCTCAGGCTCAGGCAATCCACTTGCCTTGACCTCCCAAAGTGCTGAGATTACAGGTTGAGTCACCGAGTCCGGCCTGGGCAATTTCTTCACGTAGCTTACTTGTGTTTGTGGGACTTTCTCCAGACAAATCATGAATATACCACTTCCATTTGATGATGGAGTGGTGCTGTGTATGCCCAACTTTATGACTTGGTGGGTCAGAAAACTTAATGATGGGCAGCTTGGGTCACATAGTAACTTAGTGGCTCTGGTTAAGAGTTCAGTCTCTACTAAGTCCTAGTAGTAGACCACGTACTTTTTCTCAAAAGAAAGGTATTATCCACTGGGGATGGCAGGGTTTGCTCCCAAATCCAAAAAATCCATGATGCATGCTAAAGACTCCAAAACAGCATCCATCCCTATCTCCCAGTGACACTTCAAGCACCAGTGAATATGTTCGATCGTGTGACCAAGAATCAGAGCAATTGGCACAAAACCCTGGACCTGTTGATTTGTTGCAGAGCCTTCTCTTGTTCTGGGCCCCACTCAAAACAACCAGCTTTTCAAGCCAGCCAGGAAATGGTCCTGAGTTACACACCAAATGAAGAATTTGTTGTCTCCAAAATCCAAAGAATGTCATTAGATATTGTGTCTCTTTTCCGATTGTCATTTGACAAGCAAATGCCACTGCATTCCTAGAAATTTTGCTGAGGTAGAAGGTCCCTAGAGCAGGACCGGGCAGATATATTGTTGGCCTTGCCAACTGAAAGCAAACTGTTGGTGGTGATAATTACTAGCAAGTATTGAAAAAAAAATTGCCAGGTCAATAGCTGTATACCAGGTACCTGGGGATATGTTAATTTTCTTAAACAGTGACATCACATCTGGTACAGTAACTGCAACTGAAGTCACTACCTGGTAAAGCTTATGTCGTTCTTCAAGATCCATTTATCTTCTGTCCAGGTCAAATAAGTAAAAGATGCTAATGGAGGATGTGGTGGGAATCCTCACTCTAGCATCTTTCACGTTTTTGATGGTGACATTAATTTTTGTGATTTCTTCAGGAATACAGTATTGCTTTTGATACATATATATATAGACATTTTTTTAAAGTGGTGGTTCTTGGTTTTTTCCACCATAATAGCCCTCAGGGGATTCTGCCAGTTGCTGAATATATCTATATCTATTTTGCATTCTGGCACTGGGGGAAGAAAATGGTTTGGGAACCCACTGAACCTACTAGAAAATATACTTGAGCTAAAACTCTATTGCTCAGTTGACCTCTTTAAGTAACTACTCTGATTGGTGGACAACGGTGATGTTTTGGCTCTCCTAGAATTAGTGTCAGTTTAGAGCCAAAGGTATTCTGAAAAAAGTCTGAATATTTCCTTAATGGAGTTATTTTGTTAAAGGCCATAGATCCCTTCGGATAAGTTTGGGGGCAAAAATTAATAGCATGAGCTTTTGGCAGTATGCCAGGGACTTTTCTTTTCTTTTCTTTTTTTTGAGTTGGAGTCTCACTCTGTCACCCAGACTGGAGTGCAGTGGCATGCTCTGGCCACCGCAGCCTCGACCTGCTGGACTCAGGCAATCTTCCCGCCTCAGCCTTCCAAGTAGCCAGAACTACAGGTGTGAGCTACTACACCCAGCTAATTTTTGATTTATTGTAGAGACAAGGTCTCACCAAGTTGCCTGGGTGGGTCTCTAATCCGTGGGCTCAGGCAATCCACTTGCCTCGGCCTCCCAAAGTACTTGGATTACAGGCTGTGCCACAGAGCCTGGCCAACTTTTCTTAAAGTAAGAACCCAGACTTTGAAAACTGACCCAAGTCTGGAACTGAATGTCGTGCTGAGAATCTGTTTTCATGATTTGGTGTAGTCTTTGCTCACTTGACATCAAGCTTTCATTCTCATATAGATCAAATAAACATTTACTAGGCTTCCTGAACATTTCAATGATTATCTGTTTCCTATCTATTACACCTTAATTAACTAGCTAATACCATAGGCCTGCATGAATCAGACTATTCTAATTACTGCTTGATTCTGCTGTCTGCTGCAATAACCACACCAACCTCATCTTTGGTGGATGAGTGTCACCACTTTCTCCTGTCATCCCATTGCATTTTGGTTTTCCAGTTTAGTGATTGCAATCATTATTAAAGTCTAGTCTATAGACAATAACAATAACAGAGCTTTTTAAGAATGTCTATTCTTCCCTTACAAATTTATTTCTCACAGTTGTGGTGAAGTGTATGTCTTTTGGACTCCACCAGTGTGAGTGAGTAGGTGTTAAATGACAAATCAACCCTAACATTCCTATTTTTTAAATTGTCTTCTCTACACGAAACAAAGGCAGGCTTAGCATTTCCAATGCTCTTACTGTGTACACCTTTTGGTCTTTGTTCCAGCCAACCAACCAAACAGCTAGTACCCTTTGTAATTCTCTGATCTACAACATTAAGTACAGAATAAATGCTTAATGAGCCCATATTAATGCATCCATTCTGGTCTGATTTTCTGTGCCTTCCACCAGTATCCCAAACCCTTACTATCCATTTCCACCCATGTTCCCCAGATTTCTGCTTGTATAAATTAGAAAATTCAAGTAGTTCTTTTGAAGTTTAGCATATCTCCTCACATGTCACACTTTGTACATCAGTTTTAGAGTCCTGCTGGGACTTGAGTTTAGCTATAGATATAGAAGCAAAAAAGAGTAGCATGGGTGGGTTCTGAGAAGAATAATCATTGCCTTTATGGCAACTTCCTCAAAGAAGGCCATTACGATCTACTCAGACAATGCATTGGCTAAACCCCTTAGAGAGGAGTAAAGAAAAAGCTGCTGTCATTGAAGGAAGGGAAGACTCTTCCATGACAAAAAAAAAAAAAGACTCACTAAAATTCAGGGGCTCAATGTCCCCTGTTTTATCAGTGTCTTCCCACATATCCCCATTTTCACTCATAGGATAGTGTTCTTTTCTATTCAATGCCCTCATATAATAATAGACACTGCAACACTGGGAGTTCATCTTGTGTTGTAATTCAGCAAGTTTTAGGATGAGATTCTGCAGCTTATGAAGGGGTCACCTTCAGAGCACATATAGAAAACTTCAGGTTAGTCATGAAGTTCTTAAGCAGAAATTCAAATCCTTGAGCTCATCTCTTTATTTTACCATTTTGTCTAGCAACATTAAGTGAAGTCAGCCAATCTCATTATATTTGTTAATTTTCCAAAACTGTCTGAAAGTATCATACATACACAGTGACCAAGCTTCTTTTTTCTTATAATTGGTTGATTAAGAGATATGTAGTGTATCTCTATTGCCACATTTTGCACTGGACTTATCAGTACTTTCTTTACTACCGGAAATTGAGTAATTAACATTTTTAACTCTTAATTAAATTTAAAAGCCAATTTCAGAAACCCCAGAACCAATTCAGAAAACTCAGATTTAACATTCTGTTTTTCTAGAACCACTTTTAGTACCAAAATCTGCATTATTTAGGATTCTTCAGAAAAATAAAAAGAGAAGTAATAGAATATATCTATGCTTATATACACATAAAAAAATCTACGTGTATGTACATATATACACACACATATATATAACTTATGTATATACACATATATGTAGAGAAAGATTAATTTATTATTTAAAAAGTAGGCTCACATTTGTGGAGCTTGATACATCCCAAGATCTGCAGTTGACAAGCTAGCAAACTAGAGACACAGAAGAACCAATGAACAGTTCGAGTATAAGTCTGAGTCTGAAGGCAGGAGAAGACCAATCTTTCAGCACAAAGACTGTCAGGTAAAGAGAAAAAATGACTTCTTACTTAGCCTTTTGATTATATTCAGGTCTTTAGCTGGTGGGATGAGGCCCCATCACACTGGGGAAGGTGATTAATTCTGTCTACCTATTCCAGTATTAATTTCATCTAGAATCACTCTCACAGACATATCCAGAAATATTGCTTAACTGAATATCTGGGCCCCCTGTGACCTGGTCAAATTGACACATACAATTAACCATCACAGATACCACAGTTGAAATAAAAAAGGGACTCATATAATACTGCATATGTTTAAAGATAGAATGTAAAGATGCAGTGAGAAACAACACAAATATATAGGAGAAACAGAGAGTCATGTGGTAAATTTCTTCAGCAGTTTGATGGAGCAGGAATTCAGAGACAAGGGTAAAGCAAGTGGTAGGAGATTAGGAGTGATTAGGAGATTTAAGACCGGGAGGCAAATTCAGACCTATTTTGATTATTTATTAGTGAATTCTGTAGAAATTAATATTTTTTTCTCCTCTTAGTAGTAATTTGGGTAGGTTCAAACCAGCAGAATTTACATGAGAAAAATCAACTAAGGAAAGACAAATAGGATTTTACAGCTTTGGTATCCTTGCTTTTCACCCTTTCTATCATGATCGAAAATTTTGCAAGATATTTTAATGGATATTTTTCCCCCAAAATGACCAATTTTCATTTCATAACCTGATCTTTCACTTTTCCCCCTGAATTTCAGTTTACCTATAATAAGATTAATGAAAACATGTTTCCTATTTTCACAATTAAATATAGTTTCTTCTTTTTTTCCTTATCCAATGTCACCTGGTGATTTGGGGAAGAAGAAAGGTACTACCAAAGCATTAAAAAAAAATAAACATTTAAAAAATAAGCCATATTTACTTCCAAGATCACCTTAGGATTAAAAAAATGCCAACATAACTTTGGTCTTTTTATCTTCTTCTTAGGAAAGATGCTATATTTTGTGAGATTTTACAGGTCCTTGTGTGATGTTTTCCTGGCCTGGTAATTTGCATTAATGGATATTCAAGAAACCAATTTATACAGCTCACTGATGTAAGTTATAACAAAGTCTGGAGACATATGAGGACACATTTTCAGTAGGCTTTTGAAAATGTGCTGACACATTTTAGGAATGCATCTGTTTTTGCTTGCAAAAACTCACATTTATGTGTGCAACATGAGAAATTGAATGCACAAACAGGTGGTTTTAAATGGTTTTAAATACTCAAGCAGAATTTAAATGGAGACACTCACAACCTTATGGGAGCCTATTGAAAATTCTCCTGAATCTCACAGTTAAACCAGTGGCAAATGTTTTGGGATTTCTAATAGTTGTGACCTTATTATCTTATTTGAAATAGCACTACATACAAAAATCTTACAGATATCTTTCTGACTTTACTAATGATGTACTAATTATGTATGAAATTTAATAAGTTGTCATCTATTTGATGTGCCATATAGTAACTAAAAATAATCTATAGCAATCTCAAAGAGTAAACATATATATAATATACATTTTCTATGTTAATACTCAAACTCTTTTAAAGATATGTATAAAACTATAAATAATGTACAAGATAATATATTATGCAAACTAGGTCTTTACTCACATTCATGTTAAACACACACACGTACACATGTGTTCATATAGACATACGAAATATTTATTTGAGACTCTGCTATGTATCAGATATTTTGTTAATCAATGGAAATCTAAGAATCTAATAATGACTACTGCATAAGGCACATTGAGTCTATTATAAAGAGATATTCAAATACACATTTTAAGAATTTCAGATTAAGTGATAGAAATATGAAGAGTTTACTGAAAGCCATAAATAATATTTTAGAGAAAGAAGGATAATATGTGATGTATAAAGGATAGTCAGATAATTATCATTGGAAGGTTGAGTTTGAACTGAAAACTGAAAGTTGTACGTGTAATGGTCAGGTAGGAAGAAACAACATTCACAAAAAGGAATGTTGTAAACAAAAGTGGCATTAGGAATAGAGAGGAACAAATACATAAAATAATCGTTGAAATGATGGAATTTCCTAGATCTGATAAGAGATAGGAAGCAGCCAATTATATCTCCATGTTTCTGACTTGAATTTTTGTATGGATAAGTATGACAGAGTTAAGAAAGATAGAAGATTCAATAGCTGTGTACTAGAGGTGATGGTGATAGCTCCTATAGATGAAGATAAATTGGAACATTCTATAAATTTTTACAGTTAATATACCTAAAAGGCAATTAAACTTATTGGTTTGGAGCTTAGAAAATTAATATTATATATCAGGATTTCTCCCAAAGGAACATATATTAGAATCACTTAGACTATTTTTTTTTTTAAGTTACAGAGACAATGGCCCTAATTAAAATTACTGACTTGGGAGAGAGATACCAGACTGTATTTGGAAATGTTTTCTCTGTGTTTTGATATGCACTTTAGATTTAGATCTAACAACATAGATTGAAGGAACTTGAGTGGATGATATTGCCAAGGGGGAAGCCAAGGACTGCATTTGGGAGATATCAGATTAAGATATTGGCAAAGAGTGGGATTGGTGAAGTTAATCAAGAAAGAATAAGAGGTAAAAAAATAATTAGAAGAGAATAAATGGCTCACGTACATTGATTTCAATAAATGTTCACAAATTCAAATGACACAGAGGTCAAATTAAATAATTAAAAGGAGTATATATTTAATTGGGTCATTAGAATACCTCTAAAGTTTTTACCAGTTTTGATCCAATGAAGTAATCATTCATAAAAGCAGTCAGCTATTTTGTAGAGGGTCTTATTTTGGACACAAAGGTCAATGTGGAAGTAGTGTACGTGTGTGTGTGTGTGTGTGTGTGTGTGTGTGTGTGTGTGTGTATGTGAGACAGAGAGAGAGAGAGAGAAACAGAGAGAGCACAAGGGGTGGGGGAACCAGGATCAAGGGTAAATTTAGCATGTTTGGGGTCTTAAAAAAGTAGTCAGTAGAGATGAATAAATTGAAAGTGAAGAAAGAGGGAAACCAACTGATAAGGTAGGTTTCAAAACCCATAATTGGTTAAGGAAGTTCTACCATGGAATAAGCCTATGCTAGTATGTACTAAGACTACAGTTGATATCTAAACAATGTAGGAGCTAGGGAGGCAGACCACTCATGCAATCTGAAGTTCACACATAACTTTTGACTCCTTCAAAATTTAACTGCTACTGAAGTCTTATCTATAACATAAAGTTGATTGATGGTTTTGTCTGCTGTATGTATTATAGAAACCCAAAAAAGAAGAAATAAGATAGATAAAAGAAATGTTATTCTGAAAATAATAAGAAAGGGAAAATATACTTACTATTTATTAAGTGGAAGTGGATCATCATAAAGGCCTTTATTCTTATTGTTTTCTTTTCCAGGAGGCTGAGGGAAAGAAGGAAGAGAGCAATTTATCTTGCTGTCTCAGTGTAACCAGGGAGGAGGAGGTAGAGGAGAACATGAAAAGGGAGGCAGGAGAGGCAGGCACACTCAGTGTAACTACAAAATACATTGTAAATTCTGTCTCTCCTTTTTGCCTTTTTATTTTTCTAAAAATGTTTCTATTCAGTGCCATCTTTTTTCCACTTTTTTTTTCTAGTGTCAGTGCCCATATCATAGAAGGGTCCCTGTTGTAAAATAAGTGTTGGAAATGAGGATGCCTCTCCTCAAGTTGTGTCACCAAAAAATGACACACAGAGACTTGGAGATCAGTGGAGTGAAGCAGCTCTTCTAATACTGCTCTTGCCAGAATGGATGTCTCTCAGAGGAGCAGGCACACCAAAGCCATTACAGTCTGCATATTTATATCCTAAAATGCAGGTTCCTCCCCTGTTTTTCCATAGGCTGGGTACTCCAGAGATTATGTCATTTTCCCGGATGTTGCCTACATGTTATATGTTGATTGGGTTACATGATTAGTTTATTTGCATATCCTATTTGTTGATTGGTTTACAGAGTTATTGCAAAATTATTTGCATGTCCAACTGGCTTATAGGGCTCTATTTTGATTGGTTCTCGCCAAAATTTGAACATAAGATCCTGCCCGTGAAAAGAGAACAAAGAAACAGGAAGTGACTCAGCAAAAGGTATTCAAATTTGGCTCGGGGTTCATTTTGAAAAGAAATCATTCCTTTTCTTACATAAGTCAAAAATAGTTTTGAATAATCAGAACTCTTCTTCCAGATTGTTTAATGTCAGCTTGTTTTCTGGCACTATATCTTCTATACCTTCTTCCTCAACATCTGGCGTTGGTTCAAAGCACTCATCTCCATTAAATCAGCCTCTGTTAATTCCTCTGCTGCTGTATCTATCAACTGTTGCATTTCTTCAAGATCATATCTTGAAACCATTCACCACCTTTCCATTTTTTCCCCCATATTTGTAATGTCTTTCATGATCTCATTGATTGGATCTGATATAAATCCTGTGATATCATGCACAACATCTGGATACATCTTTCTCTAGGAGGAGGAATTCATTGTTTTGGGCTGGCTGGTTTTCATGGCTTTTTCTATAATAATGATGGCATCCTTAATGACATGATCCTTCCAGACTTTCATGATGTTTACTCTACCAGGGTTCTCTTCCATAGCACTGACAAACTTTTCTTTTTTTAATTTTTTTTTAATTTAAAATATGTGGGGTACAGTTTAGGGTTAAGTATACAAATGTTAATTATGCAGGTACCCTTGTCAAAGAGGTGTGTGCCTCCCTCCCCTGGCAGTTTCCCACTATTGCCAATCCCTTCCTTATAGTATTGCAAGAGTTGTTCAAGTTTTGCTTATGAATGAGAACATGTGATACTTGGTTCTTTGCTTCTGTGATAGACCACTCAGTATTATAGCCTCTAAGTCCATTCAAATTGCTGTGAAGTTCATGATTTTGTCCTTCTTTATGGCTGCATAATATCTGACAAAGGCCTAACATCTAGGATCTACAAGGAACTCAAATGTGCTGAAAAGAAAAAACAAACAGCCCCATAACAAAGTGGGCAAAAGATATGAATAGACACTTTTCAAAAGAAGATATATGAGCCATCAACAGATAAATGAAAAAATGCTCAGCCTCACTAGTCATCAAAGAAATGCAAATTAAAACCACACTGAGATACCACCTAATTCCAGTTAGGATGACCATCATCGACAAACTTTTCCAGTGAGTATGGTGTGTAGTGAGACTTAAAGGTCCTATGACCTCCTGATCTAAAGACTGAATTAGAGACATTGTATTTGGGGGCAAGCAGATCACTTTGATCCTTTAGTGCTTAGCTCATGGGGTTCTGGGTCGTCAGGCACATTGTCCAATATCAAAATAACCTTAAAAAGTAGTTCGTTAATGGCAAGGTACTTCCTTGTTTTAGGGAAAAGTATTTGATGGAACCAAACTAGATAAAGGGTTCTTGTTGTCTAACCAAAGACCAAAGGGTTCTTGTAAAACCAAAAGACTAGTAGCTGGTGTTTATCTTTTTTTTCCTTCAATGCTTGGATGCTAGTAGATTTATAGATAAGGGCAGTCTTGATCATAAACCTGATTTCATTTGTGTAAAATAGTAGAGTTTGCCTATCTCTTTCTGCCTTGAATACTGGTGATCACCTCTCTTCCTTACTAATACATATCCTTTGTGAAAATTTTTCCCCTGTACGGGGCACTTTCATCTGCATTAAAAACCTGCTCAGGCAGATATCCTTTCTTCTTAGTGATTTTCTTAATGATGTCTAGGAACTTGTCTGTTCCCTCTTGGTCAGCAGAAGCTCCTTCTGTTATCTATATATTTTAAAAGTAAAATCTTTTAAAAAAATTATGAAATAAGTATTTGTTGGCATTAAATTCTCTAGTTTTAGATCCTGCACTTTCCTTTTGCTTTAAGTTTTCATGTAATAACTTTATTTTTCAAATTATGTTAGAGTCTATAGGCATGCCTTTCTTATGGCAATCTTTCACCTGCATAAAAGCTGCATTTTCAGCATTTTCAATATGAGATAAAAAGATATTTAGTAAAAAGTGCTGGGTTTTCATGCCTGCTAATGTAGCTGCCATGACAGCTTCACGAAGTTCCTTTTCTTTTTTCTTTTTTTTACAGTCGTCCTTATGCTGAATTTATTTACCTTGAAGTGGTGGCACCCGAAGCTGCAGACCTCACACTATTGTACATGTCAAGCAATTCAATGCCTTGTAATGCCATGACTTTTCTCTACTTCTTGGGAGCACTTTCGGCATCACTAGAGGCACTTCATATGGGTCTTATAGTGTTATCCAAGGTTTATGTTATTGCGCTATGCATGATGAAAAATACACAAAAATGATGAAAGATCACTTTTTACTGCAGTATGCAATTTACTGGAGAGATAAATTGCTCACACAGATATGATTAGCATCACACGGTGTTTCAAGCAGATATCTTGAGCTCACCACAATAGCAGCAGGAGGTGGCTACAAAGTTTACAGTAGTAGAATATGTATAACAGTTAATTTTAAACAGTTATGATTTAATACTGCATCTTTATGTTTGTTTACATTTCTCTTGACTGTGAATGGCACCATGTATAGTCTGTTTGTGTTTGTATGTATAAGTTTTGACACACATAATAGAGTTTGCCTATCTCTTTCTGCCTTAAATACTGGTGATCCCTTCTCTTCCTTACTAATAAACGTCCTTGTGGAATTTTTTTTCCCCCATTGCACTTTCATCTGCATTAAAAACCTGTTTGAGCAGATATCTTTCCTTCTTTTTATAATACTTTTGTATATATTTTATGGTGGTAAATAACAAAATCAGCTAGTATCTACATATGTATATATGTTATGCATCCATGATATGTTTGACTTTTTCTTACTTTAAAAAATATTTTAGGCTCACAGTTTATCTGTGAGTTTTTTTCAAATTATGCAAGTTTCAAAAAATTTCTAATAAATTTATTGAAAAAATTAACATGTAAGTGGCATGTATAGTTCAAGGTTAATCTGTATTTGTGTTTGGTTTTGTAGAAGGTTAATATATTATAAAACCTGTTAGATGCCACCCCTGCCTTTTGTGTAATTGCAGTGTAGAGTAGGTAGCATCTATTCTGAACAAGAAATAAAATAAAACAAAAGATAAATATAATGTGATGCCTAAGTCAAGTTGAAGGTTATACCTTGAATATATTGTAAACCTGGATTGTTGAGAAATGACCCAGATATCTAGAAGTTGGATGTAAATACAAAATGCTGTAACTATAAACACAAAGATTTCTGACTCTTTTTGATATATCTTCATTTTTTAAAAATTCCAATACTAGTAGATAATATATATATATATATATACACATATTTGCAGAGAAAGAGTTCTATTTCTCATGGCACCTGCCATTTGGTAGGCTTGATTAACATAATATCATTTGAATACATTCATATATTCATGGCACAGCAGACTGAACAGACAATGAGAAGTATTTGAATTGCCTTTCATTGCAAAACTCCTATCATTGTGAATGTCAGAATGAATGAATCTTTACCAACCACATTAACAGTGAGACCAAGTAGAAGTTAAGTGAATCAAGTGGCCCATACCCTCGCTTGATATAAAAGCAGTAATATTTGCTTCTGAGTCACTTTTTTATTCTAATTTACACTAAAAAGGGGAAAAATCACAAATCTTTAGTGTTATTTCCAAGAGGGCTTAGTCACAGAAGAAAATACGAGAATGTATCTAATTTCAAAATTTTGTGGTTATTTTACATTTCATGTACATATGTCTTGCCTCTCCAACTAACTTTTAAAATCTGTGATGGCAGGGAATATGTTTTGGAAAGTAGATGTCTGAGAGCTCTTTGAGGGCCCTTGGTCATCTTCGTGTCTGTTCATTAATTACATTGACCTTACATACAAGGATCTTGTTGCATGGAGGGAGAAAATGAATAAGTGGCATAATTAATTTTAAAGTTTGGGGACATAATTGTTGTTATTTTAAACACTGTTATTTCTTTCCAATATACTCACATTTTTGCCTTTGATGTTTCAATGCAACAATCCATTATAGCCACCTGAACATCGCTCTATATTTGGAAAATTCCACTTTTCTATAAAAGTAAAAAGTATGAAATAGATAAATAAAAACACTATTGCGACATTTGGGCCTTCTCATCCAAGCAGAGTAACAACACAGAACTACAGAGGTGTATGGACATAATGTGAAAACTACTGGCATTTTTGCTTTCAGCTCTTAGTTTTCATAAAAGTTTTTAGATTACAGGGAAACCTGGGAATTGTCTTCTCTTTAGTAATGTGTCTGGGAAACATCACAGCTGTTCATTAACATATGAATCTAGTAGAGTTTTTCAAAATTCCCCAATCATTGTTATCTCTGAGTATATTCTTTGTTGTGAAGGGAAGTGAGTTGTTATTTTATTTATCTGAAGATTGTACTGTGATAAGGAAAGTGTCAGGAATAATCATACCAAATGCTATCTAACACAATAGCACCCAATTATGCTCTGCGTGCCATTCATCGAGGAAAGAAGTGAAGGAGTTTTTAAATAACTTATCATGACTTGATGAGTTGAACATTTTAATGAAAGAGTTGCTTAAACTCTGAGTAAGACCATTAAAGATATTAATAAGATAGATTTCAGACCTGTCATATGTCAGAGCATATAGATTCAAAGAAAAATTCCTAAAAATTACCAAAATTCACTTTAGCTCTCAAAGTCTCAAGAGATTGCATCAATCTGGGACAAATAGGAAGCAGAATATAAATAATTATAAATATCAAACAGCCAGCATTTGTCTGGGAATTTTAATATCTCAGCTGTTACGAAATAGGCCTCCTTAGAGAAACATAAATAACTCCCTAGAGAAGCATGCTTCTGCTTGTCTTTTCTTCCTTTTATCGTTGCCTCTGATATAGACATATATTGTTTTCTTTCCCACTCCTACCACAGAGAGATTCAATATAAGTTCAGCGATGGTTATTAGAATATGCTCTGAGAAACACAACAAAATTAACCAGAACTATTACCTAAAAATGAATACATTGGGAGATACAGAGCCAAACAAAATATCAACATTTTAATGTTCTTTTATTGTCTTAAGTGGGAAATTTATATTATGCCAAGGCAAACACTACCTCTTAGAAAAGCAAGTTTAACATACAGTTAAAGGAAAAGTAAGAGAATGGAGTAAAATACCTATTTTAATACAAGATTTTATTTCAAAGAGATATCACTAGAGGGAAAAGGAAAATGATGAAAGGAATTTATTTCCCATTAAATACATTTATACATTCAGTGTGTACTTCCTCTGGCAATCTGAAATATATGGTTCTATTTTAGCTTTTAGTTTATAATTCATTAACCTCATGCTAACATTATAAAATCTGTGAATAGTCTGGTCTGAACACATCACACCCCTCAAAGCCTACTATAGGTCATTATTTCCTACAGAATAAAGAGCAATTCATTAGTCTGAATTCATTAGACTGAAGTTCAATATTTTTCTACTTGCATTTCTAGCAGGACCATCAAACCACATGTTCACCTAGATATGATTACTGTCCACAACTGGTGTGTTGGCCTGTTCATAACAGTTTTTTAGAGCCAAATGACAAAGTTTCAGAAATGTTTTGATCAAGTTATTAAACATGCTTAGCTTGACATGGATCATGGTGGGAGTATCAATATCATGAAAATTAGTGAATACTATAAGTGATTTTTTTTCTTCAATGAGTCATTTAATAGCATACTACAGCTCCATTCTCCAAGCACTCTTACAACTATCCTGACTCTGTACTCCATCATGCCCTCTTTTGTGCCCAAAGGCCTCCATTCTATCTTTGCCGTTTGAATCTCATCTGTGGTATCCATCCTTTGTAAGATTCCACTTGAACAATTTTTGGCTCACAATTTCTTCTCTCGCTCTCTCTCTTTTTTTAAGTGAGAAAGCAGGATTTATTGAGGAGACAGAAAAGCTCCCACAGTGGGGGGGGGGTCTGAAGGGGTTGCCCAGTTTTTTCTCTTGATACCCTGTTTCCTTCTCATGTGCTGATCTATTACGGTGGCCCATGCAGCCCAAGTTCCATATACGTCATCTCTCCTTCCTAATATACAGATTCTCACATTTGGGTCATAAAGAGTTACTAGTCTTCTGCAAGAGCTCAACATTCAGCCATATTAGGTATTCAGAGTTACCAACTATATTTCACTGCTTTTCTGTTCTTATTTGCTAGTGCTTAAACAAGTAGGCTAAAGCAAAATGTAGAAATCATAATTCAGCAAGTGCAGATCTTTTCTAAGTGTAAAACTACTATCTGTTATTCACTTTTGTTCACTATGTTGGTGTGTGGGAGAAATTTACTTAAGTAAATAAAGTTTCAATGCTACCAGAAAGAGGATTCAGTCCCTTAACACTGTCATTTTGTTTATAACTGCCTGTTTGTAGCTGTTTACCTGTTTGCCTTTTTCAAATGTCTATTTAGTGACAGCAGGTAAGTGGCTAGTTGATACAAGCTTAGATTTTTGTTTCTCAAAGTTTAAATGATACATGTGAGCCATTATGTAAACTTTATTAATAACTACACATAGATTATTTCTTATGTTTTGCATATTTCGGTTATTCAACGTTAATCAACATAAAGTTAAGTCATTTGCTTATTTTTCTTCAACAAATAAATATTAACCATGTGGTCTATACCAGGCACTGGAAACGGGCATAACAAAATCTCTGTGTTCATGTAGATTTCATTCTGGTGGGTGAGAGAGATCATTGCCAAATGAAGAATAAAAACATACACAATGATAAGTGCTATATAGAACAATGAAGCAGTATAAGAGGATTAGGGGCACTCAGTATTTAGATGTAGCACAATTTCACACTATAAATAATCTTCATAATAACCTATTCTGAAATATCCTGTTTAACATGCAGTTTCATTCTGTCAACACCTCTTTACAAAAGTCTCCTATAAATACACAAGTGTTTTGTGCGAGCCGACATAGCTGCCAGTAATCAATATTGCCAAAATTCCTTATATGTATTCTAAAATTTAATCTTTCTGACATTCAATATTTCGGTGTTATTACCCTTATTTTGCAGATGTGAAAGGTGAAGCATTTGGTTTCTTTCTTTCTTTTTTTAATGTCTAATAGGTTGCCTGTGATCAAGAGATTAGTAAATCTTGAATAATCATTCAAAATTATTTTATTTCTGTACATTATTATGCGTTATATCTGGCTAACAAACTTTATCCAACTAAAAAAGAAGGGGGTCAGTCAAAATAAAACTACTATGATTGTGGTGATTAATTGAAAATGTGAGTTATTTGTTAGAGTTATATTTTGATATATTTACTGATGTGAATATTCCTTCATCCATATATCTTTAACCCTATGACATTCCCCTAGTCCAGTAGCTAAACCATAAGTCATCTGTTTCTCTGGAAGACATCACAGCTCAATGAAGAGTTAAATAAATTAAGCCCTTGACCTTTGGTTTGCAAAATTTGAGGTCTGGATGTAATATTAAAATACTTTTAAAGTTCACCTGGTCAATCAAATCTACCCCATTAGTAGAAATATTTTTCCTAGACCAAAGGGAAAAAGAGAGCGGTCATAGGAGAGAGAGAGAAAAACAAAAACAAAAACAAAATATGTTTTCTTTGTAGGCAGTCCCGGGCTAAGTAATCCATAAAGTGATGGCAGAGGGGACCAGTGTCCCATTTTTAGTTAAAACCGAGAGACACTACAAAAACTCAGCTCTTCTATGTGAATAACAGTGGGTCCAAGGGCCTCAGAGTTTACTCTACTCTCCTGAAGCCCTATGCACTGGAGCATTGTATTACAAGAATGGTAACAAGCTTCAAGAAGTCCGAACACGTTTCCAGGTAACCCTTTGTGTGGTTCAAAAGGAGCTGCATTCAGAAACAAGAACACTTCAGCAACCGTGAAGACTAAGGGAAATAAGGATATTTTATGAATGTCAGCGTAAATGGATGACAAAGTGCAAGGGAAAAGGCATTCTACCCCAATGCTTTTGGCTAACCAAGGCATTCTGGATGTAAATGCAGCTGTATGAAAGCAGGGGGAACCATGGACCTGGGATTTTTCTGGATTAACAGTCAATTTTAGACACCTGATGAAATAAAGACATGGATAACACACTGAGTTGAGTCTTTGAAAAATAAACACGACATTTTTTTGCCAACTTGGTTTGTCAGGTAAAGTTTGTAGCCACTATACAAGGAAGGTAACTTTTGAATTAAATTAGTCTAAGGTTTTTAAGAAACGGAAATCACTCTCTTTTCATTAAAAGATAAGGGGACTTATAACATTTCCTATAACATGAAATAAAATATTTTATTAGTGGTAGATGTGATAGGCAAATAGGAAAGAAAAAAGATTAATACCTTCAGCTTTTGGACTGTAGAAAATAAAAGTGGGAATCTCAAGGGAGCATTTTTCTACAAATTTGGAGAAAGGGGCAGTGGTATTCAGTATCCACATGAAATGCTGCACTTGAATTAGCTTAGAATAATGTAGGATTGAACACAGAGGAGGATCAGAAATGAACAACCAGAGAATGTTTAAGAAAAAAAATAAATTATTGACAAGTCCTGTATAGAAATATTATCGCTGGCCAGCAAAGCGTCCATACCTAGACACACCAAATTATGCATACATTTCAGAGAGTTCATAAATACAATGAAGTCTATTTGTTAACTTTCTCTTCTTTTAGATTTTCATGTTAAGTGAAAACTGGACAATATTCTGGGATGCAACTTTTATGAAAAATGAGAAAAGAAAATAATATCCAAGGTTTAATCTATTTTAAAGACTTTGGGTGAATTTATGTACTTCCGACTTTACTGATTCATTGAGACTATTTGCCATCTTTTAAAATAATAATAAGTTGCCTAAAACAATGCTCTGTGCATTCATAATTATGACCTGCTTATCTTTCCTTTCACCTGGTTACAAACCATTTCTTTTAGTTAATGGCATTAAACAGAATTATTTCCTAGAAAACAAAATGTGTATTTAAATAAGATAACCTAGCCAATTTTTCTCAAGTTTAATTCTTTAGAAAAATATAATTATGGTAAGCACACATTTGAGAAACCTCTTTTGTGTGTTAAATAGTATAACTTGATTTGAAACAATTTTATCACGTGTGGCCCTTTTTACATGAAAAGAAAGAATGTCTCTGGAGTTTAGCCTTCAATTTCTGGTGTCGTTTTTTATGGTGGCGATCCCTTGCAAAATGTAAGTCTCAAGCTATACTGCAGAATCTATTTTTATAGAAGGAAATATCCTTCTGTATGATCCTCAAATGAAAAGCTGTCATCCATCTTCTGAATAGGCTTTATCCCTCCTTCAATGGCTAGTTTTTGAAACTGCTGATGACTGGAAGCAATTCTTTATAACTCCCTAAATAAAGACATCAGTCTATCAGCAAAAAACAGTACATGAGCTTGAAGGGGCAGCTGTCTCTGAGAGGGGGTCGGAAGAAGAGCACTTACTTACCAGCTTAGTTAAAAGCTGCTAAATGTTATTATTGAGTGTGTGTCAATGTGATGTATCCTTACAGTTTAAAATGCCGCTTCAAGGAAAAGGTTTTTTTCTTTTCTTTTTTTCAAATTTATGCTATATCAACCTAAGTATATAAATTCTTCTGTGCAAAAGAGTCTTACCCTACCATCAGAGGTAATTAAAGTCGGAAAGGAAACTTCAAAGCCCAAATGAGAACTGAATCCTAAAATGATCAGTTCATTTTAGGATGAAAGAAAAAGCATTATTCAGAGTGTCTTAGAGAAAAGTAAAGGTGAAGCAAAAAAAATCTATAGTTCCTCATCCACATATCCCACCCTCACTCACCTTGACCTTGCCTCTTTATTATACTCTTGAAGTGAAATAATAGATATTATAATTAGAATTCAGTGAAAAGGTACAGGGTGATAAGCGAAACAAAAGCAAGGAGATAGAGAATTTATCCTTCGTATGCCTTGTGTTTTTTCTTTGTACACGTCCCACCCTCCCCCTGCTCCCTGAGAAGGTTTTACAATCTTCTTTTTCCCCCCATGTTTTGAAACATCATAAAAATATCCTTGGTGTGGATTTTTAAAATATCTATTTTTCTGGGCATTTTCTCAGCTTCTTTAAAATGCAAAATCATGTTTTTTTTCTGTCCTAGATAATGTTCTGGAATTATTTCATTGAAGTTTTTTTCCCCTTTGTCTCATTCTTCTCTGCGTTGAATCTTTTGAATGGGTGCTCTTAATTTTTTTCTGTGTTGTGTGCTTTTTGAAAATTTGTTCTGATTATCTCCTCTCACACTCATACATATGTGCTCACACACAAACACGTAAGTTGTCTTTTCTTTTTAACCTTGGTTCTGAAATGTCAGTATGATATATAATAGCATGGGTCATTTTACACCTCACCATCCATGCTTTTTTTGTGAGATAAATATATATATATTCTGAAACTCAGGTTTTTCAATCAGATCATTTTCTTTTATCATATTCTAATAATGCATTTGCTTATGGGGTTCATATTAATTAGATATTGGAATTCCTGATTTGATACTCTAAATTTATTGACTTTTACTTCTCTTTTGCCTATGACATTTTCTTTTTACTTTGGTTCTGAAAAATATTCATTTTTTAAATCTTATATTAAATTTTCAGTTTCTGCTCTTATATTTTTAATTTCTAGAAGAGGTTTCTGCTGTTCATTGACTATTTGCCTCTTTTCTATAATGGCAAGTTGTTTTGGTTCATGAATGCAATACCTTATCTCTCTGTGAATGACATATGTGTGTTTAAATTCTGCTGACTTTATTATTTAATTTCTTATCTTTTAAAAATGCTTTTATTTTTGTTGTTTGTTTGATTTGCTTTATATTATTCTATGTCTTTTATGCTAAGATAATTCAATATCAATTCTGTTAATATTTGAGAATGGGGTACCCCAAATTAATGGTAGCTCTGTGTATGGGTACAAATGTTGGAGAACTTTTGAATTGTGATTTTGAGTGTGGTTAAGAGGTGATCTTGCCATTCTGTAAGGAGAATTGTCAAATATGAATATCAATAGTAGACTTTTTCTTGGTCCACTTGCCTTCGCCAGCGACAAATGTACCATTTTCCTGTCCAGTATTATAAAGCTGCCTACTGGTGCTCTATATTCAGAGTAGGAGTAAGAAAACAATAAATAAGAGAAATTTCCTTTTCCCAGACTTGAGTCTTTTAAATGGGATTCTCCCAGGAAGCATTTATTTCTTCCCCAAATGACCACAGAGCATAAAAACTCATTTGTTTCCTGACAAAATCTAGAAAGCATCATAGTACTGTGCTTTGAGACTAGATTCATTATCTCAGTCATTGTCAATGTGGTCAGCATATTATAGATTATGAAAAAGAGGGTTGGCTACGTAGGCTACTGACCCTATGACCAGGGAAGCCAAAGGCTAAGTATTCAATGACTACATAAAGCTAATAATCAAGTTTTTTAGATTTGCCTCATCTTAAATATCACCTATTACATGTGTTAAAAACAAAGATTCCTGAGTCTAGTAAAAGATTACTAGAACTTGTCATTTAGATCCTTTAAAGAATATTCATAAAAAGCTGTATTTTTAGCAAATGTTTTATAATTTTTATAAACAGGTAATTTTAGACAACTTCATGAGGACAGAGACAGAATTTTTTTTTTTTTTTCTCATTTCTGGATGTACTTTCTATATTGTCTGGCACTGTAGCTCTCACTGCATAATTGTGGGTAAATATTTTTTTTTTTAAGTAATGTAAATCTCAGACTTTCAAAAGGGAATGTGAGAAAGTCAAGCAAAAGATCTAAAGAATAGTAAATTTCATACTTGAAACTACTAAAGTTAGGATTTAGTAATAATAGTAGCATACATCATGACTAAATGTTGTAAAAAAATGTTAGTGATTTGGAGAGATCACTCCATGAAAAAAAATTCAGAGAGTAGTGTTAAGTTTTTGAAATAACATATGAATTAAAATATAAAGAAAAACAGATAAAGAACATAAGAAAAAGAAATAAAATGAGGTTATTAATTTAATTCTTTATGTGGCAAATCAAACCGTTGGTAAAATCAGTATGATTACCTAAGATGGCTAATAGTATGACTCTTTATCTATTTTTATAACAATCTTTTTCTCCCTAAAATCAAATTTTAGAAAATACTAACACTGGATAAACCCATCGATCAACTACTGGGTATGCTAGTGCCAGAGTTGAGCACAAATAAGCAGTTTTAAGGCAAATTTGCTTCCTAATTCATTTGTTCTTTCTAGATTATCGTTTACATAATTAAATTGAATATCCAATTCAGCTATTTTAATTTGTGTTGATAATGAAATACGTGTAGCTATAATTTTTCTCTGATCATAGTTTGAAACTAAATCTCATATATTTTGATATTCTGTGATACTTGTGATTATTTTAATTATAATCTATAATTATTTTTAATTTTTCTCTTATTAGAGAAGTTTTGTGTTTTGATTTGTGTTTTTCTCTTTTTTTAAGTTGCAGTTTTTAGTTCTAGTGCATTGTAGTCAAAGAATGTGATATGTATGATTTCCAATGTTTTGTAATTTAAGTTTTTCCAAAAGAATAATCAGTTATAAACATCCCTTGGGCAGGATTTTTAAAATATTCTGTTTCCAAGGTACACACTTAACTACATCTGAAAATAAAATCTGAAGTATTCATATTCTTAAAACTCTCTATAACTTTCTTGATGTTCACAGGATCCATTCAAGAATAATTTTATTTATAATAAACTGTTTTTCATTTTCAATGTAATATCATTTAAAATAGCAATTTTTCTATTATCCTTATCTAATAATATATTTGGTGATATAAAATCAAATATAAAGCACCTTGCTTTGCCTCATTTTCTGTTTGATATTAACATTAAAAAGTCTTGTTTTTTCTTTCTGCATTTATATTTTACTCATTTATTAAATGTCTTTGTTTCTATGCATTGTAGAATGCATAGATATTTGCTATTGCTACTGCTTTGAACTTATCAAAGATTGCTCTTTAATGGAGAAATTTATATTTAAATATAAACCATTTATATTTATTATCAAACTAAAACATTTGGGGTTAACTTTGTGATAATGCTTTATGCTTTCAATTAGGCGTTATTATTATTTTAGTTATTTTTCTCCTAGGCTTTTGTTCTGTGGGCTGAATATAACTGTTAATCATGTTACTTTTTTTTTTCTCTATTATCTAGAAGTTTTACGTCTAACTTGTATTGTATTACAATGTTACAGAAGGTCTAAAAATTAATTTCTATGCATATGTCTATAGCTAAATTTCTCTTATTATGAACACTGAAAATATATCCTGTTATTAATATCTTCTAGGTAAAATTAAAAATTTAACATCTTTTAACTTCTTAAATTGTATGTCTTTCAAGGGTGATGAAAATAACATGTATTTTAAGCACAGTTTATTGTATTTATTATTTTATCCGTGCGTCAATTTTTTTCTTATTTTAGTTTTATGTCCATTGAGGATGTCCTGCACAAGGTGTAAATCCTTGTTACTATAATTTGTTTTATTTTTCTCTAGGAAGAAGAGGAATAACAAACATTTTTGGTTCTTTCTCCCTGACAGAGCTAAAAGAATATATTTTTGGAAAATTAATGTTTGTATCACTGGTCCAGGGTGGAGGGTAGATGTAATTTAGAGAGTGTTTTCACTACTTTGAGCAATTATTCATTTAGAGTATGGAGAAAGATGAGTGTAATCTCCCATCTACCTGTTCTGGCTCCATATTTACTGTATGCTCCTCAAATATGATTACTTTGTGGTTGTTTATAATAAAATTCAATGAATTTAAGTGATTGCAAACATAATCTGGAATGGTAAAATAGAATTTGAAATTTGAGAATGGGGAAAGGAACTATTATGCAATCAATTTATATGAGGTCAGAAAATAAAAATACTCCAAGATGAATCAACAAAATTCAAGCATAAATGATAAGTTCTCTATTATCAAACAATTAAAAAAATCAAAATCTAGGAATTAAAATATGCCTGGCTTCACATTGCATACAGCATAAAATATAAATTTACCTGAATGCCCTCTGACTCTGACTTGTGACTTCTGACTTCGATATTCTCTTACTGTCTTAAAATCCACTATTATTATATCTCGTCAGGCTCCAACCTAATTTGACTTCTGCCTTTTCTCAGAACTGACCTCTTTTCTCACTGACTGCTTCTCCTGTTTTCTCTTGTTTTACTTCCTCCTCTCTTACAGAGCTCATTTGGAAAAGTCTAGCTAAAACACCAGGTCCTCATGAATGGCTTCTGTGAACACACTATTGAGAAATTATAGTATTTTCCTCCAAAATCTGATGACATCTGTCCAAATTATTAACAATTTTAACTAAAATTTAATTTATTTTAATTTTAATTAAAACATGTAATTGTAATAAATAACACAGAGAAATTACATCCAGAACTGACATTGGCACAATCCACAGATCATACTAAGTTTCCTCAATTTAACTTGAACTTGAGTGTGTGTGTATATGTGTGTTTGTGTGGTGAATTTAGTTTTAAACTTGTTTACCTCTCACACTTTTACCACTTGTACATCCTCTTTATCTCTCCATGAACATTATGGCATCTGCAACCAAGAGTTACACTGTCCCTTTTTTTCTTCTTGGTTAATTTATTCTCCATTCAAACATGTTCCTTTATAAACAGAATGCATGCAATAAATTATACTGATTGATTGATTAAGTAGTGGTCTAATTATTTCCCTTAATGTCTGTATGGGTTTAAGCATTTTAAGATAGAAATCACAGTTACTGTTTTTCTCAGTTAATGATCTTCACCTAGGTTGATCATGAATAGATATCACTAAGTACTCTTTCAGAATAACAAATACCCATCTCCAAGTTAAATTTTCTGATTTAGTACGTGGGCAATTTTGGTTCCCTAGGATATCTAAAGAGAGCTTGATCCTTAGTTATCTGACTTTATACTAAACTACTCTCTAACAATCCAGAAAACCAGAAGGAAAGCGTCAGGTGCTCATTTCTAGGGTATAATTTAAGACATAAAGGTGGTAAAGCAACTCAGTGACACAGGAGGATTTATTATACTAATATGGATGTTTTCTCAATAGTCTTTGGGTATCCATATTATAACCATTAATCCTAGAAAAGAAAATTACATCTTACAAACAAACTTGAAACTTGAGTATTAGTTTATACTTGCCTTTTAATTATCTTTTGATTTATTCTATTCTAGTCTACTCCACTGGCACAGAGAATATTATGTTTCTACAGAGAACCTAAAATTCAAATTAAAAATTACAAAGTAGAATTTATGTAAATGAGCTCCCCAAATCTCAAGTTTAAAATATGAACATAAGAAATAAATTATTAAAACAATTTTTATTGAGTTATTTAGGATCATAAGAATAAAAATATAGACATATAAAATTGTTTTTTTCTGTATCTTACAATTAACCTTAATTAACATGACATTTTACACTTTACAAATGTTAAATTATTTTGACATCATAAACAACTACTTATTCATGCTGCCAAATGTAAAAATATAAAGGAGAACAAACATTAAGAATTTGAAATATATTATATATTATTAATCGATATTATATATAATTATAAAGTTATATAAAACTACATAATGTATTTAATAGCTATTACAGATTATTTTAAAACAGATTGCAAATATACAAGTCTAAATTGGTCATAATAGATATCCTTATAAATAAATAATAAATTATTTTGTAAGATGAAAAAAATTCCTAATTCTAGGCACAGGTTTTCTTAGATGGAGCTTGGAAAACCCACTTTGGAAGATGTCACAGAATTTAAGATTTATTCGATATTAAGTGATGTTTTCTGAATCAACATTTAATAACTAATTACATATATTTAAATAATTTTAGCAATGCAAAATCAAATAGCAGTAAAATATAAATACAAGAATCATGTATTCAAGTTACATGTATCATTCTAATTAAGAAATGTAAAATCTTTTATTGATGAGATTAATCTCTGGACAGGTTAAAAAAATTAAATATTCTGGAAGGAGAAAAGAGATACTTTCTTGAATTGCTTGGGAAGAGTAAAATAAAAATCAGACATTTGGTTCACAGGAAACAAACCCTCTTGTGAATATATACTATGATGTTATCTGCCTAGAAACAGTTAAAATAAAGGCATAATTATTAGTATAGACTCAAGAGGAATTAATACTTTGCATGTAACTATATCCAAAAAAATCTCTTCTAAGTAAAATGGAGTCTTTGTTAGTTCATAAGAAATAACACTTAAAACTTTACAAAAACTGGAAAACATCACATAGGAAAGCATTGCATAATGTCATTGCAAAATTGTTACATGAAAAAATAATTTAATAAAAAGAAAATTAATAGTCTGAGAATATATTTTTCTAGATAATTACTAAGAAGAATTCTAATGCATATGAAAATGTCTTTATCTAATTATATAAATGAGCAAGAAATATGAACAATAGAGACAATTATAAATGCAAATAATAGGTAAAAATCATATTACTACTGCCAGTAATTAAGGATATAAAAATTAAACAGTTTGAGACAATTTTTTAAACCCACTAAATTTCTACCAACACTAAAAAAAAAAAAAATTACATGTCAGCAAACTTCCCACTTTGATAAAATAAATTATTTATTGCTTGAAACAATATACCACAAACTTTTTAAATGATTATATTCATTGACTAAGTATGGCACTCTATGGAATTTATTCTTGAAAAATCATTATTTGTTCAGACAGAAAAAAGACTATTGCATGAGTTTGCTTCACTGATATAATGGAATGAGGGAAACACCAATGTTATAACTAAATAAATATAAAAACAAATATCCAAAAACAAATGAATAACTAAATTATAAAGCTCTAATCTTGTGGAAAAAATAGATAACAATTAAAATTAAAATAATGCATTTATTTATAAAACATGAAAATATTTATTAAATAATATAAAAAGGCAGAAGTTAAGATTGTTTGAACTGTATGATTACAAAAAGTTATATCCCAATTGAAAGCTTACATATGCACAAAATACCTTTTATTTCAGATTGGCAAACAAAGTTTTAACTTTCTTTCAAAATGTTTTCATTATCACAATTTTACAATCAAAAGGGAAAAAATCACCAATTTCAAAAAACAAGCAAACAAAATTTGAAAATCTCTCAATAAAGTAGGTATATAATCTAATTAAATTTGCTTACCATAATTAGAAAACATATATTCTAATGAAATTTAAAGGAAAGCTAACAGATGTTAACTTTATTTCTTGTCTGCATGGTTTTATAAGGTAATTTCTTTACACAATAAATTAATGTCATAAAAGACATTGACTATGGATGTATTGTTGATTAAGTACAATAAATGTCAAACAGAAGGAAAATAGTTAGCAAAAGAAATTATTATTTATACAAAATTATGCATGCATAATTTATACACACATACTCAAATAGAAAATAAATCAGTGAAGGGCAAACTTTAATGCTTAGCATTTCCTCTGCATTGGAAAAAGGCTCAGAAAATACCTATTCTAGAAGAAACACTTTTTAACAAATGTAATTCAAAGCATTAGACTTCGAAAAGATAGGAGAATGTTTTTTAATGAATGTGAAGTAATATTTCAAGGGAAAACTATTCTCTAATAGAGAGTTACTATTCATAGAAACTAATTATAAAAGAGGATTTCACTAATTTTAAAGGTGTCTGACCAAGGTGAAAAATTAACAATGAATCATATTGCCATTGGCTGATCACCTGATAGTGTACAGTAGTACTTTATCATGGGCACCTAGGGTGGTAGAGTGTCCATGGAATTCACTGACTCACTGACCACAGATATATTCAGCCAGGACTACTGAATGTGTGCTTGTACAATGTGAAATAATTAAAATATATATGTAAAAGTCCTAAATTCCAATGAATTATCATTTTTTAAACTAAGATATTTATAACTTCGTAGAGTGACAAGTAATTACTCTAAGTGATTAATTGAAAGACCGCCCTTAATTAGCTAATGCTGTGTTTGTAATTTCATAATTTAAAGGCATTGAAAATGACTCAATCATTAATAAAAATAATATTTTATTAGACTGGTTTCCTTGAGCTTAAAAAACAGTGTTATTTTAAAGCATTTTCTTCATCAGTAGAAAATACAAAGGTCTTTACCATGTCAGATTTGCTAGCATTTATCCAAATACTTCATGCAAAAATCTAATTTTCTTTCTATCTTCATAGTTCAGATGAAGTCTTCATATATTTACTTGGCATTGCTTTGGCAAAAAATTACTAGTGACTTAAATAGTGGGTTAAAAAAATGACAAAATATATTTCAAAAAATATAATCCTTCATTTGAAACTAAGGAAATCTTATCTTAGGTACTAGTATTACAACATGTTGAATAAAAACAATGCCTGTGTTTAAAAAGACTCAGAATAGTCAAAAGGTGCTAAGTACAGAAACCGAAGAATCCTAAACTAGTATGTTTTGATAATTCACAATAAGTTAGAGTACAACAAATAAGATTTCTTCAGAGATCAATCAACTGATAAAAAAAACAACAGTAACGTTTTCCCTGTTGACAAGCATTCTTACATGTTTGGTAAGTGATGCATATGCTTTAATTAATATTTATTTTTTACGCCAAGATATTTTCTTTATAGACATTTGCTAAATAGCCAAAAAAGTTCAGAAAAAAAGATTCTTGTTTTAAGAAGAAATAATAATGCCTAATATCACTATATTTGCACAAGAACACTGTCAGATTTTTATTTACCAGAGGTTTTTCCCTGTATGTGCCCGTGCACACACATCTGTGCATTTTCTAACAAGGAAGAAAAAAATCTCAACTACTATACTTGGAAGCATCTGTTATTTTTAGCTACATATATATGTATGCATGTATTTCCTTCTCTGCTAAGAGGAAATAGTAAACTGGAATAGTCAAAAGATGATTCATTTATAGGATCTATCAAGATTACTTGCTACAGGAGTTCAGTACCACAGGTTGATTAACCTGTTATGCATATATTATACGTATTTAATTTACATTTAAGAGTGCTTTCCAAATTAGCTCTCAAGATAGAAGGTTCTTTTACTGATGCCTTTCTTCATAGATCTTTGCAATCTCTAAAAAATCTTTCTGTCTTCTCCTATTCAGTTGGCAAGATTATTTCTAATATATCTCCTGGGAAATATTCTCTTTGAAACTAGCAACACTTAATGAAAAATATATACATATTCATTAAAAAGAAGATTCTGAAAAATATAGCTGGTTTATAATCACTCTGATCAGAAGCATTATTTTGAACATGAAAGAAACCATCAACTATAAATAATCCAGAGATCAAAGATCTGGAGGGGAAAGAAAAAAAAAATGTGGGCTAGAGGGTGGGCACTGCATCCCTGTGTGGCTTGCATGAAGGGCTATTGGAAACACAGGCTGAGACGGAAATTAAAATCAGCAAGGTTGTGCCAGCCACAATGCTTACTACAGGAGAAGACCAGAAAACCAGGAAAGAAAGTGACGTTAACCATTAGAGGTAGTAGAAAGAAGCATGAGTTTTGGTTAGCTATGTTCTGCCTTCAATGACCACATGGATGATAAGAAACTTTTCTATAATCCTGGGTGACTTTTTAATGAAAGAAAATGAATACATGGTTTTGGCAATTTACTATTCTTCAGAAAAACTCTTTCACTCCAATTAAATAGTGAAAATCCTATTTATGTGCATTTCTGGACAGGCAAATTATATATGTAGATTTAGGATTTTCAAAACAGATCATTAGGATCAATTGTGTCATTTCAGGATTTACTTGTAGCAACTCTCCCTACTGTTAACTAACTGAATGCATTTTAAAATTGATCTTAATTTATATAATTGAGCAGTGGACACATATTTTTCTTTACATGGTAACTTTTGCATATACATATATGCATAGAGAGAGAGAGAATTGTACTTCTATAGTAGAATTGTATTAAAAAGCACACATGTAATTGATTCAACTTTTTTCTATTTTTAGAAATATCACTGTCAATTAGGGATATATGTACTTTATAGACACACATTTTAAAATATTTGAGGTTGGCAACATTGCAATATATTTTTTGCATCATTCAGTTTTTAGGAGTTTAGAAATATGCATTTAGAATAATGAAGTGAACAAAATTCAAGAGTATTGAAAGCTGGAAATAACTAAAGGTTTATTTAATGTCATTTATTGTTAAGTTGACAGTGTTTGGCACAAAGACTATGATAAATAGAAATATAAAACAGGAGGTATATTTTTCAGGATAGTAACAGGAGTAACATATATTGAAAAAGTCCAATTATTTTTATCATCAGTTTTATTGAAAATTGAAGTATTAAAAGAAGAGTCTATAAGTTAAAAATATTAAGTGTTATAACAAAGTTAAATAGCCTTAGAAGAATCAAGTTTTGGCCCAGGAAATTACTATGCTGAAATAGATGATTGATAGATGCATAGACACATATATACACTGAGATACAGATACACAGTTATGCAGAACTTCCAAAGCAAAGTAAATGTGTTTGTAAAGTATCACCATACAAATGCCTTGATGATATGGGTAAATATCCAGTTCTACTTTTTTGGCGACAGGTTTATATAATTCTGAGAAATTTCCAACTATCTATTGTCTCCTGTGATAACATGAAAAAAAATATTATTTTTGAAGCAAAAATCTTTTAATTCTAACTTTGCTGTTCATTAGTGAAAGAAAGAAAGAAGGAAGGAAGGAAGGAAGGAAAGAAAGAAGGGAAAAGAAAAGTGGTACATGGAATCTTAGTGATACTAAGTGCTCAATCAAGTGATGTTTTCTTCCATTAACTTCCAAGACTCAGAAAGGTATACTGACCTAGTTCAGTTAATAATTTCGTTGAAAGTCAGAGGATTTTCCAAAACTAACTGGGTTTCTGTGCTTTTAGTGCCTGGAAAATGATACATACTACATATGTGAAACTCTGACTTGAGACCACACCTATGGTATGTACACCTATGGTATATATTGACACTAGTTATAAATTCACCGAGACACTGTATATATAGTATTAGTTCTAGCCATACTCCCTCTCTAGCGGATAAGATCAATGAGTAATAACATTATAGTAGAATGACTCTTGACTTGGATATGCTGTGTTTATACTGCAGCGTATAATTTCTTATTTTTCCCTGATGTCTTGTCTTTGAATGTTGTCCGCAAGGTAATGTTATAGCCATGGTTAAAAATTATAGCAGCATTGTTCACAAGAGCAAGAACCTGGAAGCAACCATGCTGTCCATCAAAAGAGGACTGGATTAAAAAAATGTGGTACACATACACAATGGAATACTATGCCGCCATAAAAAAGAACAAAATCATGAATTTCGCAGCAACCTGGATGGAACTAGAGTCCATAATACTGAGTGACCTCTCACAGAAACGAAAAACTGAGTATCACATGTTCTCAATCATATAGTAGACCCTGATCATCCAACGTATTACCATAAGAAAAATAACTGACAGTGGTGGGAAAATATGGGGGAGGGGAGGGTGAGAGTGATGGGATTAATGGCGGTAAATATCTGTCTGGGGATGGGGAGACACCTCTTATCAACAAGGGTACCTGAATGCAGCATTTTTGTATACCTAACCCTTAACGGTACCCCACAATATCATAATAAAAAATATTGAATATAAAAAAACAAAAACAAAAAACTGAGGTTTGGCCGGGCTCGGTGGCTCAGCCTGTAATCCCAGCACTTTGGGAGGCCAAGGCCAGTGGATTGTCTGAGCCGGTGGGTTCAAGACCAGCCAGGGCAACTTGGCAAGACCTCCTCTCTACAATAAATCAAAAATTAGCCAGGTGTGGTAACGCACGTCTGTAGTTCCAACTACTCGGAAGGTTGAGGCGGAAGGATCGCTGGAGCCCAGCAAGTTGACACTGGAGTGGCCGTGGGTGTGCGTGTCACTCACTGCACTCCAGCCTGGGCAAAGGAGTGAGACTCCAAGTCAAAAAACCAAACAAACAACCCCCCCATAAAAAAAAAACACACACACACAAAGAAACAAATTGAGGGTTGAGAATTAGTTATTGCACTTAATTTATGTGACTGTCATTGAATAAATTTCGAATCCTCAGGAAACATTCACATTTTAACTAAAAGGACCATTTTGCAATTTATTCTCTCCAATCTTGACAAGTTACTACAAATCCTATACAAAATAAGTATACACAAAGGAATTAAAGCAATAATAATAAGTATAATTTTTATTCCCATCTTAATTTTCATCATCAAGAAAGTGACTAAGTCTCTACCAGATGCAGTAAGAAAAATTGGACTTAAAAACTTTCATTATAAGATAGATGAATGTGTATAAACTGTATACAATAACACCTTTCAGACAGCATGTTATTTTTGTAATACATTTGGGAGTTGATACAAAATTAATTGTTTGTTCTAAAAGATGGAAGATTGAAAAACAATTTTCTTTTATAAAGAAAATTGGTTTATAAGAAAGAGACAAATGCCATGGCTAGCTTGTTTTGATTTATCAAGCTGTGTTTATTCTTGCTTTCATAACATGAATGCAATATTTCACTTATATAGTGCATTTTAAAGTAAAATTTACAAAGGTATTCAATATAGTAATAAAGTCATAATTTATCAATAAATTTTGTCTCCATTATCTTTGAAGACTTTTCCCATATTTCTTAATTGTTCAATTACTTATTTGAGACACATTGTTTTATATTTTACTGAATCTAAGATTACTTTTAGAAAAGTATCTGTCCTCTTTCAGCAAATATTTTCAATTCAGAGACTAAAATGATCAAAATGCTATTGGCACAGCATATTTTGCAAACAGAATACCTATTTAACTGACTCTTAATTCATTAACATATTTCACTTTATTACTGCTTCTTAAAATGGCATGGAACAGAAACTCAGATAACAAAAGGACATTTTAAATTTGTGTAAATTTATCATTAAAATAAAACAAAAATATTCTGTAGTTTTCTTTTATGAATTGTGCTATTTTTATAGGAAATTTATTTATTTGGTAAAATGAAGTCAAGTTGTGATATTTTATTGAGTAATACAGGTTCATTTTTAGACATTGTGGCCTTTTCTTTCTAGAATAACTTTAGGGGGCACTGTGCCGCCGGGAGAAAGCTCTCCCTGGACAAGTCAGATCTCTTGTTTTCTTTTCTTGCATAGGAAAATATTTCAGAAAATTTCTCAAAGGAATCATGTCAAAAAATATGAAATTTGTGCTTTTCACTAGGTCACTGCCTGAAAGAATAATTGTGAAAGTTGTTGAAGAGTATGTTTCCAGAAAAAAAATAGTTGCATTTCAATAATAACTTGGAGATGAAGGGTATTATCTCTAGTTTGTTTGAGAGTTAGGAAACAAACCATCCGACAAACAACCTATTTAGAAGAAAACAGAGAAAGCAACTCACGTGAAGCAAAAGAAGTGTAGGGAGATCTTTTACAATAATAATAAATTGTGTTGTAATGGGACATATAATAATTTATGTTAGTTGTCTGTGAAAAAAGAATTGCTAACCAGAATCAAAAGTCAAGATGAAAAGACTCCCTTATTAATTATGGTGAACAAGAAGACCAGCAGGAAAAGGAACAACAACAATAATCCCAACAATAAAATAAAGCATACCATCACCTATGCTCATTTGGTATTTCCAATGGCTTGGTTTTGTAAATTATCCCCCTGCCAAAAAAAAAACACCTGTCATTCATCTCTCATATCTGTATTGCATAATAATTCCAAGTCTTTTGTCACCTGGAGAAATCAAAGTAAAAGCTTCTGAAGAAACAATTCAACCTCTTATTAGAAACCCCTCATTTTTATTTGCATCTTTTCAAACTGGTTGTAATAAATTAATTCAATTGCTTCTAACAGAGCTACCTGCAGGCTTTCTAAAATTTACTTTCAAATTATACATTATCGGCTAAAATATATATATTTGAAAGTTATGAATTTACTTCAGGACAAATTGAAATGTTTTTTTCGTTTTCTCAGAAAAGTATCATTAATATTTTCCCTTCTTACCTTTTCAGCAGATATTTGATGTTAAGGTTCATGATGAATGTATAAATTTTGTAAGAAGAAGGGCAAGTTGACTGATTCAGAAAAAAAGATATGCATCTCTTTTGTGTATGTCTTAATTCCCAGAAAATATATGCCTGAATATGAAAGTCACATGAAAAGGGGGAAAAATGGAAGTAATCACAATATTAGAAAGAGGTATTAGAGAACAGTGAGATAGTTTTCAAATGTCAGTTTTTGGGAACCCAATGAACAATCTTGTTACAGGTAAAAAAAATTTTTTTGTATGTGTAGTTAATCTGTTTGCAGGGGCATGCTTTTACTTTTGAATGTATTTCAATTGATAACTGATTGGATTGCTGCTCTCTTTTAAAGCTTATAACTATTAGAATGACTATAATGGTGAGAGAATACAAAGAGTAGAAGTATGCAAGTAACTAGTATTTAATAAATATTTTGCTATCACATATATATGTAACACACACACATATATATAAATTTCATATGTATGAGAGCAAATATCTAGCAGTATTGTTCAGAAAAAAACCAAAAAGAACTAAGATTCCTTTTTTTTCTAGAGAATAGGAATTTTGAATAAAGATTCAAGTCAGTTCCTGCTTATTTCTTTAATTAAGTACTAAAATGTTTTTGTAAGTGCTCAATCTGATTTTAAAAAATATTTTATGTACTCTAACCATGCTCTTGTAGAATTATTGGTGCTTCAAGTAGATCACATTCTCTTTTTAATTCTATATCAATATATTTATTGGGAATATTATTTGCTGTCATGTGGTATTTAAAAACCTATTTACAACCATAAGATGTATTGTTTTTTTTAATGTCAAAGGTGTTTGGGGTTTCAGAATACTCTTTTCTCTAACAGTATTTCTAAACATTCCAGGGCTTGTAGGGCTTAAATCAGTGGGAAGAATGTAAGAGTAGAAGAAAGACTATCAGATAATCCCAGATTTTATATCTTTATCAGTGTTCACTGGAAGAATTTTAAGAGATTAGCAACAGGCTAAGTGGATTTCTTACTTCCTCCTGTGAAATTTAATAATGTTCTTTATCTCCTATTTATGGCTTTGAAGAAGTTCAACAAAATTTATAATGCTATTTCTTGAAATTCTATTGCCATTTCTATCTCATATATGCAAGTATTTCATAGAACATCTCTTTGTATGTTTTTTTATTGAAATTTCCTCAATTAAGTTAGTGGTTAGGCACATATCATTTGTAATGGTGTACATATTTTGTGATATTCTGAACATTTCTAATATTCAAAAATGACAAATACAATTCTATTTCTGCTTTGTACTTTATTCAGTGAATGTCCAATAATGCCTGACACTTTTAGATACAAATACTACCAAGAAGTTTCCACATCAGAAAGTATGTGTATAAATTCCCAGGTATAGATTCATTTCACAGTAAATAATATATCATATCATCTTTTTGAAATATATGTTTGAGAGCCCAGATTTCAAATGCTTTTTCTATATTAAGGTTTAATTTAAGAAAATCTAGAAAACATGTTCTATAAGATTTTAATATTTTTAAATTTTTTTAACTGTAAAGAATATTTATATCTGTTTGTATTTATCATTTTTGGAGGTCTTGATTTAGATTTTTAATTTATTTACTTATCTATTTAAATATATTATTTTTCAAGGACTAGATTTCTTTTGACAATCATACCTTGAACTAATAGAAAGAATGAAATTGTCAAATGTTAACAATATGTACATATATATGAATGCATTTATTAGTAAATGGAAGTACATGAAACAGTTTGATTGAAAATATTGCACACATGCATAAGGAACATATTCAAAATCAACAATGTTTTTATGAAGCATATACAAAAACTATAAAGCTGACTAAGAGAAACTGACATTTTTCTTATCTAGATTTATTAAGAACACTCCTAAAAATATACTTAGAGTTGTTGCAATCTAGAAACATATCAACACTGAAATAGAATGGTTATTTGTGGACATGAAATGATGTTTTTATTTATAGGAAAAACAGTCTTTCCTACTAAGAATATTTGTAGAAAAGTTCTTTTAGACTAAATTTTGATAGCTTTAATGTTTTTTAAAATTGTTTACACAAGAGTAATATAGTAAATTAACAACCAAAGTCTCCTCAGGAATAATGCATTTTTCCCCAAATACCCTAATTTTTAGTCCTCATATAAAGTCTTGCCATTCAGAGTATGTTCTGGTTCTAGAAGCATCAGTGTCATCTGGGATCTTGCTAGAAATACAGAATGTTAGGCCTCACTGCAGATCTACTGAATTAGAATCTGTATTTTGACAAAATTCTTTGGTGAACAATATGTCATTAGTTTTTAGAAGCACTAAAAAGATAACAGCATCCTGGGCAACATAGCAAGACCTCATATCTACAAAAAAAAAAAAAGTCAAAAAATTATCCGGTCATGGTGGCATGCGCCTATAGTCCCAGCTTCTCAGGATGAGGTAAAAGTAGCATCTGAACCCAGGAGGTCGAGGCTATGGTGCTTGTGTCACTGCTCTCCATCCTGGGCAACAGAGTGAGACACCAACTCAAAATAAATAAATAGACAAACATTAATAAATAAGATAAAGTCTTGAAGTAAAATTTAAAGACAGTATTCAGAAAGGCAAGGATAAAATTAAGAAACTAAGGAAAATATTGCCTTCCAATTGTTTTTTACCTTGAACTATCTGGTTCTATTTAAGCTCAATCCCGTTATTCCATTAAATGTGCTCTTTTCTCCTTTTGTTTTCCTCATTTACTACTTCTTGTTATAATCAAAATATAAATGTGTGACTATTAGATTCTTAGCAAGATGTCAGCAAACATTGGAGAGTGTTTAAGGAAAGGAAATGTCATCCCTTTACTTGGAAATACAAAAAGGCAATGGCTGCTTAGTTGATGGCTTCTTTAAAGAGTGCTAATGGAGTCACCTTCTTCCAGCAATGCCTGTCTCTTGCTCAGTCACCCACAGTGTGGAAACTGATGAATGCATCATTTGAGACTTTCCAGTATCTTAATTACTGAGTGTCATTGGAGAGAAAACTGTGACTTTTTTAGAGCTTATGCTCCCTCACTGAAAACTTAGAATGTCACCAAAAAACTCAACAAAACAAAAGACAAAAAAAAAATTGAGTTATTTTACTTTTATAAAAGGAAAGCTAATGATTGAGAAAAGGATATTTTCTAAAATATTTTTCCACCATCATGTATATGAAGTAATATATGAATAAATACATTAATAGGAATATAGGTCTTGCAGTTTGTATTTTATATGCCATTTTTTTTCTTGAGAGCTATGAATAACTTACTCTGGCATGTTGTATGTCATACTGAATGCATTGAGTATACTATGATCTTCATGCTGATATAATAAGGATAAGAACACATTTTGAATTACTTGTTTTATTTTTTGCTTTGGTTCCATATTGAAAATATTAAAATGTTTTTGAAACTTTTACAGTTTATGATTAATGATCTTTATATTTAGCATAAAATATTTATTCCTAATCAGGTATGGGTGAACAGTTCTTGTAATGGCTCAGATAGCAAATATTATAGTCTTTGATAGGCATGTGGTCTCAACATTTCAACTCTTCCTTGGTAACACTGAAGAAGTTGCAGACAATATGAAAAAAAAATGAACATGGTATGTTCGATAAGACTTTATTTACCAAAGCAGGCAGCAATCTGGATTTAGCCAATGGTTCTTCGTTTTTAACCCTTTTTTGAACCAATTTTTATTTACAGATAAAAATTTAAAAATAGTCAATTATTTAAAAATCTAAATTAGTGCTTTCTTAGATAACACAAGCTTAAATATAAATAAGCATATATTTGCCCAACTTTCAGGAAAAATATTCATTTTGCTTGTTTTCTCCAGACTGGCATCTAGGTAATTCCCAAGCTGCCTAGAACTTAGATCTTGCAGCTCAGACTTAAGGATCCTATAAGTTAAAATAATGCAATATTTACAACTCTTCAATACATGGACAATTTCATTTTATTTGGTTCAAATGAAAGGGGATTTTAATGAAAGTTGTTTGGCTTGAGATGTTCCCTTTATCAGCTAGTGCCTATATATGTCTTATATATATATAGGTTTCTAATATACCTCTGAATTAATACTTTTGCTCAATTTGTATCTTTCCTGTAAGCAACTTATAAAATATAAGATGTTTTTTGCTTTTTTACTAACCTTTTTTGCACATGTTAGACATTTATGGATTATAATCTGGATTACATAGTTTACTAGGATTTTGCTGTGATTGTTGGTATATTTAACAGATCTCACATTTTTAAGATTTATCAAAATAAAAAAATTTACATTTTAGCACATCTTATTACATGCTAGAAAGATTACTGAAGTTTTTCGGGGGGCAAGTATTATGTTCCAATATGTCATATTTTTGTGCTATAATAACAATGGTAATAATACTATCATTATTAATTTCATTTGAATTTAAGCCAAACAAGCCAATGATAACTAAAGTTTATTTATTTGTCTTGTTTGGTTTAACATCTAATTTTAATTATGCTATTTATCATTAGGAGGCAGTATTTTCAAAGGACACGAAGTTACTCATATGAATGAATTATTTTATATTATTGTTCACGCAGATAGATGTGAATTAATACTGAACCCAACATTTAACAGAAATGTAAATCTGTTAGGTACCATTTATATGGTAATTCCTATTAACGTTAGTAGTATTCAGAACAGAATGAAGACTCTAAAAGGGTAATGAATAGACGTGTGCTCAGTCCCCAAACCTATTCTAGAGATCGAGATACACAACCAAAATTACAATTTAGACACAATGACTTCCACAAATACAAACAGAGAAGAGGGGGGAAATGCTGCTAGCACTGGTTATATTGTATTAATCCACTTAAATCTCTTACATTTCAAAAGAATTTCTATGTCTTTAGAATGTCTTTAACAACATTTCTGGCTTCCTTGGGTCTCCTAAAGTGTTATGTGGTAGCAATAAAAAGCTCTTTACCACAGGGATCCCTACAATTAAGAAAAGCAGAGATTGTACAAGTTTGCTAGTTTTGAAATATTAGCTTGCCTCCTACTTAAACCCAAACAAAAGCACACTATGGCTCTAGGTCAGCCCAATACAGACAAGACCCGAGCTCTTATTTGCCCCATACAAGGAACTATAATGGGGTGGAAGCAGCAGCTACTTAATATATGAGTTAAAATTACCCGTGACTGAAGTGAGCACATCAATCAAAAGTTTTGGCATGTAATGAGCCAAACAAACCAGTGTGGTGAGCTTGAGGGCAGGAAAAGCCTCTGTTCTGTATTCAACAGTTTTCAAATTACCATGACATCCCTTTGCATACACCACCCGACTTCCAGCAGGTGGATTTTCGAGGCATTGTGTTTGGAACACAAAGATGGATCAACTAAAGCATTTGAGATAGCTTCCTATTTTGTGTTCTGGAAACTAGGGCTGCATAAAGCCTCCCAGATTCTTGGCATTTTTAGGTGTTGGGCAAGGAATAAATATAGATCACTGAGAGCAGAAAATTAAACAATTATAGAGGGAACAGAAACAGCTGTAGTTGCTGATTTGTATTTGATGTAAAAATTGTGCATTCATTCTCATCATCTCAGCAGAAATGCAACTTATGAATTAAGTGATTCCATTTCAAAGTCCTTTTATGTCTTCTTGTCTTTATCAATTTCAATTAATTTCTAAATATCTTGAAAACTAAAAGAGAGATTTTAAAAAATAATTATACATCTAAGTAGAAGTTTTTTACAAGCATGTCTAGAAAGAATGTGCAGTACATAGTAATTGTAGAATCCATCCAATTTCTCACTCAAGATGTCAGTCATTAATCTCAGAGTCAATTTGTCCCATAGTTCTGTATACCACTTCTCACTAAAGCTTTGAGAAGTCACTACAGGAAATCTAACAGCAGAATTTTATTCAATAAGAAATAAGTATCAAGACATATTACTAGATAATTCTATCAGCTTTCTAGTTTTTCTTAAACCACAGCATACTACAAGCGAGGTGTTTTATTTTCTCAGATATCATATCTGTTGTTAATTTTCTTAACTCATCATTTAAAATAACTCAGTTCTGAGTTAGCATTAAAATATTTGAAAAAATACTGTAACTTTTAAACTATTACAATTACAGAGTAATAAAGAAAGGCATATCTGGCTAACTGCTAAACAAAAAAAATAAGCATCTTATTAATACAAAACACATGCTAAAATGCTTTTTGTTACAGGATCAGAAAGTAATTAAACTTTGTAAGTTCAGTGGTAAATGAAAATTGTAAGTAGCACTGTCAATTCTATAAAGCTGGCTGGTAAATGAAGAGTTTAATTCAATAATTATAAATAGACCTTGGACATAAAAAAAAGAAAAAAAAAAAAAAAACTTTCTCTGGAATGTTGCTAACTGATTTGACCAGTTGTGATGCCTTCAGTTTGCAACTAAATGACTTCAGACATCAATGTTTTGGGCCTCAAGTTTCCTCCTGTAGCATGCCTCTTTTTTTTTCTTCTTCTTCAATAATTGCATATTATAATTTAAAAACATATACTCCTAAGTGGGTCAGGGGGTGTATAGCTTCTGTTAAGAAGGGAGAGGTAGCAGCAATAGTTAAATAAATATTCAAACGACTGTAGTTGTAGTCACTCTGTAATCACTCTACCTTACCACTTCATATATGAAATAATAGAACAATCTTAAAACTATAAATATACACTGCAGCAAAGGACAAAGTTTGCAAAATACTAGTACAATAGCTTTAGTTGTTATATCTCCATCAATATGCTATTCTTCTAATAATATGAAATTTATTATTTGACTTTAGCATGTACAAAAGATACAATTACAATACAAAACACTTGTTTTCTATTATTATGTGAAAGTGAATAATGAGAATGCAACAACAGAAAAATCAAGGTACAAATAAACTGTTGTGAAATTCAATTAGAGAAACTGAATGTCCAAAATCAAGAGTTTTCACCAGCTGTGTCTTAGAGAGAAAGTAGAGGTTAAAGGATGTGGCCTCTAGTCCTTGTTCTACCTTCAATTTATTTCCTAAAGACAATCTAAAAATGAAAACATTTGAACTTTTGGGGAAGATATCTCAAAAAATTGAGTGACAAGTTATAAAACTTATAAAAATCAGTATTAGGACAGGCATGATGGCTCAGCTTGTAATCCCAGCACTTTGGGAGGCCAAGGTGAGAGGATTGCCTGAGCCCAGGGGTTTGAGACCAGCCTGGGCAACTTGATGAGACTTCGTTTCTACAATAAATGAAAAAATAAGCTGGTCATGGTAGCACACGCCTATAGTTCCAGCTACTTGGGAGGATAAGGTGAAAGAATCGCCTAAGCCCAGCAGGTCGAGGCTACACTGGCCATGAGCGTGCCACTGCACTCCAGCCTGGGTGACAGAGTGAGACTCTAACGCAAAAAAAAAAAAAAAAAAAAAAGTATAAACATTTTGGAAAGCAATAAAATGTTCAAAAGACATGAATGAGCATATCATCAAAGATGAAATACATGAGATTAATAAATACATATAAAAGGAAGCTTAAGCTCACTAAAAAGTACAGCAATCTAAATCACAACCACCATTAGATTCCATTTTTTGGCCAAAAGAGGGTGAATATTCACAAGCTCTTGTTTAATTGTGTTGATGCTAACTGGTGCATTTTAGAAAAGAATTTAATGCCATCTTGCAACACTAAATATTTGAAAATTTTACAGCAGAGTAATATAGGTCAGAATAATATAGCTAAGAGAAACTTTGGCATATATGTTCCAGGAAAGGATAAAAAATATATACATAGCCCCATTGTTCATTATAGCAAAACACTGAGAAGGTACATTTTCACCTGCAAGACACTATATTAACACATTGTGATATTTTACCAAATAGAATATTATACAACAGTGAAAATTACAAGGAATAAAATGAATGAAGTTTAGAAAAATATTACTGACTGAAGAAGAAAATAAATTTAAGGAGTAAAACTAAACAATATGTAGCAAAATAAAACTAAACAATTTATTGTTTAGGGACAAAACTAAAAAGGAAACTCAAAGAAAATAAAAGAAAATTCAGGGGAATTTTAAACATGAATACCAGACTGTTTGAAAGCAATATAGGTAAGGAGCATAAGTGGAGAGGGAATCTACTGACAATATTTGAGTTTTCCATCTAAATAAATACATAAAGTAAAAGATGGCCTTGCAATGACAATTGATAATAGTGAATACAGTGAATTGATGATAAATCAATTATGAAAACTTTAGATCCTTAATAAGAAAAAATAGCAATGACTGCATCCATTAGTCAGCTCAGGCTGGTATAACAAAACACCACTGAGCCGGGCTCAGTGGCTCAGCCTGTAATCCCGCGCCTTGGGAGGCTGAGGTGAGTGGATTGCCTGAGCCCGCGGGTTCGAGACCCGCCTGGGTCTAAAACTAGCCGGGCGTGATAGCGCACGCCTGTAGTTCCAGCTACTTGGAAGGCTGAGGCGGAAGGATCGCCGGAGCCCAGCAGGTCGAGGCTGCAGTGGCCGGGAGCGGCCACTGCACTCCAGTCTGGACGACGGAGTGAGACGCCACCTCAAAACAAAACAAAACAAAACACCACTGAGTGGATATCTTAAACAAGCGACATTAATTTTCCAGCAATTCTGGAGACTGGAAGTCCACGATCAAGGTGCTCATAAATTTAGTTTCTGGTGAGGACTTTCTTCCTGACTTGTAGACTGCCTCTTTTTGTCTTCACACAGCCTCTTTTTGTGCACATGGAGAGAGTTCTTTGATGTCTCTTCTTCTTTTTATAAGGACACCAATTCTGTTCATTTAGAGCCATGTCCTTACAACATCATTTAACCTTAATTTCCTACCTAAAGTCTCTGTCTCCAAATACAGTCATATTGGTGTTTAGGAAATTCAATGTCTGAATTTTTGGGGATGAAATTCAGTGCATAATACTACATAATAGTGGTAATAAACACTCAAACTTATTTCCATATGTCAAATAATTTAAGAAATAAAAATTGCTATATAAATGTAAATATTTATATTGCATGTTTTTATAAATATATTTATAATAAGAATAATATATTTTATACATTTTGAAATTCTTTCTAACCTAAAGCAATTAGTTGAATTTGTTTCACTTTCTAAGAATAATGTCCAGTATGCAGGAGGAATGAAGACATAGGATATTAGAAAATAATTTGAATTTTTTAAAGACTAAAGATTTTGAAATTTTATATTTCAGTAAATATTACTTCCAAATGAGTTACTGTATTTAAATGATGCATGCTTTCAAGTAAGAGTAAATAATTCCTTTGTAATGGTAATTTTGTTCAAAAAATAAAGGAAACTTAATTAAAGAAAGCTTTATAAGTAAGAATATAACTATACTAAGAATCTCCCTTTGAAGTAAAAAAAATACAAAAATTAAACTAAAATTATATTTCAACTTTATAATTGAATTTGTTTTTCTAGGCAACTGATTTGAGGAAAATTGTTGAATAGTAATGTAAGCTCATTTTGTTTGATCAAAGCAAGACTTTATACTTTGTAGACACAACTGACTCATGGAAATCTCTCTACAGGGTCCTTCCTCTATGGCAAAGAGTAACAAAACAAGCTATCCTTTTTATTCATATTTGAATTTGCCTATTTCATAGTATTAGAACATTTTTGAACAATAGGTAAAATATTTTCTTCCAATTATACAGACTTTAAACTGATGCCATTATAATCCTATACATTTAACAGAATAAAATTACAACACTTAAATATTGTAACATTAAGACATTGTGTCTATTTTTTAAAAAGGTATTTAATATCAACTTGAACTACTTAGAAAATCTGTCCAAGATATTTTCTGTTCATTCTAATTTTCTTCTTTAAAACTCTGGATGTACCTTGGCCAGGATGCATATTTATGTATTATTACAAACGAACACATGTAATCATCTATAAAATGTATAACTCATCAATCCAGCTATTCTTCTGTTGTTTGTCTTTTCATTATACCCTTAAAAGCTTAATTGATCATTGAAGACTACTCGGCCATTCCTATAGCCTTTTGATTTTGAGTCACGGCCTAGGACTTCACTCTGAGTGTTTTTCTGCTATGCCTTTTCCAACACGATTTATGCAAATATGGAGGGCAAAAACAAAGGTTATCCATTTAGAGTTGTGTCCTAAGATCATTTCCCACTATTTACTTGGTGCATCTGTTCTCACGAAAGTCCCAGTGAGCTTAGCGAGAATTCTGAACATGTGAAGATTTGGATCTATGCTAGTTAATGCTGGGCTGCTCTAGACTGGTATCCGCAGAGTCTGCTGAAGAGCTGGTCGGAGCAGCAACAAAAGCTCATTAGTGATGGCGCTCCAGTCCAGAGCACGGCAAGACCTGGGCTGCATGCTGTACAATGCCAATGTTTGCACATAGGAGACTTCCAAGATGGGGTGGAGAGATGAGTGCAGGGGATGACAATGACTGAATGAATAATCAAGACTGAAATAACTCATAAGGTGAACAATATGTTTGCAAGGTGGGAGCCAGGTTGAGAGTAGCCTCAAAACGTTATTATTAAAATTAATCAGGACACTTGACTTACCATTTTCTTGACTAGGTTTCTCAAATTACAACCTGATCAGGCTCTAAGAACACTCTGCATATAATTTTATTCCAATGCTCTAACGTCAGACCTAAGGTTTTCAGAAGCATAGGGGTCGACTTAGTGGCTGCATTATGTATCTACTTCTAGAATGAAATCTTTATGGGTTTTTTTTTTTCACTGTCCTGAAATTTAATCATATGATTAAACAGCAATGACCTTTGCCAAAAGTGACTCTCTCTCAAGGAAGACACCTAGATACCCAGGTGTGGCTTTGCAACAGAACTGTGAGAATTGGTGACTATATACCAGGTACAGCTGGTTCAAATTAAGAAATAGTTACAATTTGTCTTTAGTGTTCCACTACCTTTCTTTTTTCTGATACTTCGCTATCTCCTAGAACTTTGTCTCAGATAATTGTTTAATAAGCTACACTAAGAGATGATCCTTTCTAGATATCATGCAGCTATATGGACTTAAGATTCAAAGAAAGAGACCTGATATTTGAAACATTATGTCAAGAAGTAAGTGAGGTGGCCACCCCTCAGATTACCCCATGCAGGGTGACACTATTCTACTTCCAAATAACCCCGACTCCTTTGTAAGAGCAAGAACCCTTTAAGTCAGTCTCTCACCAAACTAGAGAATTATTTCAGTGACCATGTGGACAGTTGCCCAAACACAAAGTTCATTGGTTCATAAAGCAATAAGTTTCACTAACTGAGAGCTCTAACCAGAGCTTTCTTCTTTATAGTGAACTGAAATTTATTTCTTGTTGTTGGTCACTTTTCTGTCCCGCCATGTTTGAGTCATAGGATAAGCTTAACCCTCCTCTCTTTAGTAGAAGAGATTAATTTATTTGAATAAAGAAAGCATAATAGAGCATGTTTTTATGAGACTAGTACGTGGACTTGCCATTTGCTTGAGTGTTATAGTTAAAGAACCAAACTATAAGAATGATATTTAAAAATCAACCATGCTTAAATCTGAACATTAGCCTGACCAAAATAAGACACCGTTCAAGAACTATTCTGTCAGGAATCCTTTTCTTAACCAAATGAAATAATGACAGTAATCTCAAAAGTAACTCTCAAATCAAATAATCATGCACCCTGGTCTAAGTACATTACATATACTAATCCATTTAATCTTCACAAAAACTCTGTGAGTTAAATATTGTTATTATTATCTCCATTTACAAATGAGAAAACTGAGGCACTGACCGGATTTTAAAAAAAGAAGAAGATAAAAGAAAATAACCTGCCCACAGTACAATGTGAAAAAGTGAGATCTATTAAAAATTCTTTGAAATTAAAAATATATTTTAAAATAACCCAACTGCCCAGAATATGAAAGTTCAAAGACAATAACAATAGGCTGTTATTCCATACTAGGTTTTTTTTTTTGTATTCACGGAAACTACTAAGTATAGCAGGCATAAGTTAGATAATAAGCAATCATTGTGAAAAAAATGAAAACCTATTTTTATCAAAGAGGGATGAAAAGAGAATAAAGAAGTTAAGTAAACTTTATGAATAATTTTGGAAGGCATTTTTATTGACTACCATCAAGAAGGCATACAGCAAAAATTTATATAAACAAAGATGCAACACACAATTTGGATATCTTATTCTGATCAGGCTGATGTTCAGGTTTTAGTATGGTTGATTTTTAAATATTATTCTTACCACACAGTTTGTTCCCTTAATTATAACACTCAAGCAAATGGTAATTCATGTATATTTCCTTCATGTTTGCCTAATCTCATAAATGTTCGAAAAGATAGTAAAGCAAAAGACTAAAATGACTTCATAAGCTAAAAATATTACTCTTAATCTTTCAAATACTTCTTAAATAATAAAGCAAGATAAATAAAAAAACTATGTTTTAAATATAAGTTTATGTTTTTGAATTATTGTTTGAAAATATTTATTATCAATGTGTTAATATAAGCATGCTGTTTTCTAACATATGGGATTATTTTGGAAATTGGCATTTTTTAACCTTCCATCAATAAGTATTGACTTTTCACATAGTGAAGATAAGTTGCACTAATCTATTCAGAATCTTCTCCAGTATCAGCAATAACCAAGAATAAACATTGCCAGTGCAGAATGACAGCCAGAAAAAATGGGTAATAACAGACCCAGAAAAATCAGCCTCCTGGTCCTGGCTTCAGCATTGTCACATTCTAATTTGCTAATTTATTTATATTTTAAAAACTGCATATAAAATATAGTTTATGCAAATATACAATCTGTATTCATTATTAACATTTTTATTTCCTTCTTATTTCAAAGACTATTTACTAACTTTATCAAAACATAAAAGATATCATTTGCTGATTGTACAAATTCTTTAAATTGTGCTGCTTTCTGGCTTGACAACATTAAGTAAACCTGGTCCTTGTCCTCTGGAAGATTACAATTAACTAGAAAATACAGTCATATAAAAATATATGAAGCATAGTCATAGTAAATAGACTGTGTTAGACTATGGTACTGGCAGAGGCTATCATAGTTCTGTGATAGTAGAGAAATATTTCACCAAGTAATGCCTTTTGGCGTGATCTTAGAAAATAAATGAATATATTAAGTGGAGAATTTAGAAAAGGTCATTTTAATGAATGGAAGTGTCCTATTCAGAGTTATGAAAGGACAAAAGGATATGAGCTGTACTTACAGGTAAATGCTGTACATACACAGGTAGTATGGGGAGAGTTACCATAGTGAGCTTGCAGAAGTACTCTACTATTTATTGCATCAAAGCTATTGTTTTTAAAACGCACCATTTTTTAACATACTACTGAGAAGAAAAAAAACCTGCCAATTAAACTGTAACACAGTGTTCCTTATCATTTGGCATATGTGCCTCTGTATGTATTTTCCTCAATAGAGATAGATAGATAGATAAATTTTACTTATTGAAAGAACTCTTTGAAATATAAAGTGTTTATTTTTGTCATGTATAAATTTTGTACATACATAAACATTCATGAATGAAAAATTAATTAAAATCATTTTTTTCAGTTCATCTACTCAGAAACATTCTTCTGAATAACTTTGACCCATAGTCAGCAATGCCCTTGTATCCACAATATAATATTTTATTTTTTATCGAGTATTTCCTAAAAGAGTGCTTCACATTGTTGTCTGAAGGAATTTATTCCGAGTTCTTGACACTCATTCTGCAAGTTTAATGGGCCTATGAAGGTAAAGGCAACCATGTCAAAACGGCTGCTGTCCACATCCTGATTCACGAGGCTAGCATACAAAAAAGTAGATGTCTATTAATGAAGAGTTTTAGAAAATGTTGGTATAATTTATAGAAAATGTTGGTATAATTTATCTGAGTGTTACTAAGTTTTAATTTATTTTAAAATATTTTTGATAAGAATTATCCACAATTTAAATATACTATATGTATGGTTTGCTTCCTTTTCCCAAATAGAAAACTAATGCATACATTATCAAAATTTTGTTACAAAGTCTACTTAGGTGACACCCAATTTTGGAGATGCAAATACATTAAATGTTTTGAATAAACGTACTAAGCCCATTCTATTCGTTTCTTCTTCTTAAGTCTCATTTTTAAAACTCCCATTAATTTTCTCTCAATAATTTATTCATCTTGAGACTCAATCTAATTTCTAAAAAGTTCATATGCTTAAATAATGTATTTTTGTTTTGCCATATAGGTGACAGACATAATTAAAAATACATAATCATGGGTCTCTAAAAATATATTTTATAACAATTTAGACACCATAAAAATGATTGGCTGCAATTTTTTCTCAGGAGAAAATAAACTCAAATATTTAAATTATTTAAAAGTCCACAGGAATTTATGGTAATATTTATATTAAAATCAAAGATACCATACACTAATTTTAAATTGAAAGCAGTGCATCTGGCTAATAATCAAGGTGATTCCCCCTAATAAAATTTGCCAACTAGACTACAAATTACATGCAATAAGTTCCTTCGGTTCGTGTTAAATTCAGTGACGTGCAATATAATTAACTCATATAATTCGTGTATTCTATAAGATAGTATTTTAAAGGACTGGGAATTAGAGACAATAAATTTGAGTACAAAATAAGCAAATAATCACTAATTTTTAACCTTGACAATAAATTTCCAAAGATCTAGCTAAACCACACTGCATGTACCATATCCAACAGCTTTGTAAAAATTAAAGGAAGGTCACAAATTGAGAAAGATTATAGCTGAGCTGGGAAAAAAGAAATCAGGTCATAACACCACATGTCAGTTTCAGTAAGGTGCCTGATATTTAGAAATCTACACATAAAAATACTCAATTCATCCAATAATTTGGTCAGAAAACAGATTGTATAAGATATCCAGACAGGATGGTGAGTGAGATGGGGAAAGGTATTTGGGTACATGGGGAGACAATGTGATTCTAAAATATGAAAGGAAATGAAAAATCAAACGAAACAGACTAAGCCTCCACTCTCCTTTCTTTCAAAAAGAAGCCTGGCACGATCGAGTTTATTTTACTTTTGGCCAAGGAAATTGTCCCTTTAAGCTATGGGAAGGAATTGTCTCTTTTTAACTGCATTTTCTCCCTGCAGTACATAATCACTGTCTGTCACACTTTGATGTCATAATCATCCACTGAAGCTCCACCGTTAAAGAGTAAATCTGCTTAACTCACAAAAAAAGGAGGAAAATTGCACGGAGGCACTTGCTTCTCTTGACTCAATGGCAGCGCATTTGAATTACAGAAGTGCAGTGTTATGTCACTTTGGTATTACGGGTGCCATTTCAAAAGCCAAAAGCCTATTTTAAAAAATATATCTTAATCAGTTCAAATAGAAACAGCAACTGTTTGCCATTAAATGCACATTGTGTGTGTGTGTGTGTGTGTGTGTGTGTGTGTGTGTACTTGCGCGGGTGCATGCGTGAGCAGCATTAGAAAGGCATTAAGCAGCAGAAGAATGCTAGTGTATCCTCAAGCTGCAACTTCCCAAATGCAAAGAGCTCTTAAACTTTGCATCTACTTCCCTGACTGAAGAAATGTTTTGCATTAAGAGTCCACTTTTAAAGGATATATCTCAACTTGTCCTTTTTTGTACTGGATAAAAGGATAATTAATTGATTTCTTGTGAAATAAAGTGGAATATATTTTTTTAACAATGATTAATTTTATGTCAGACCAATGCTATTTTTTATTATTTAGTGTTTTTGAAAACTGAAGATTCAGTCATTCTTTCTTGATCTTGTCTTATCTGGTTTTTAAATAATTTGTTTATGCAAATGTTGCATGGCATTTTTTTATCAGAAGGATTGTAATGTCAATAAAAGGAGCATTTTCCCATTACCCATTACTTCATTTTTTGCCATACTTTACTATTCTGCAGCTGGATATCTATCAAAAAGTTCACAATTTCAAGAAAAATATTGAAATATGGGCCTATATTATCTCCTCTGCAAGCATTTTCTAGTTGAATTCAGATTTCCTTTGAATTACCTCATATTTTCCAAAAAAGAATTTTAAAACACATAAAGAAAGATAAAATCCCACTTTATTAGTTTCATGTCAATACCACTTTATTGCATCATAATGGGCATTATATATGTTGAAGAGACACCACAGGAAATTGTATCAATCCCCTTTGTGTATAAAATACTTAAAGCTTGTCTTATTTAGAACAGGGCATCTGAACCTCTGTTTAAATGGACCCCTGCTGCTGCTCTGGCTTTTAAACTTTTATTAATAATAAAGAACTCCTTAAAAAAGAAATGTCCTTTCAAAGATTATTTTAAATCAACTTCTACAGAAAAACATTTGAAAAGCAATGCTTTACAATGTAAGATTTCATGAAAGCAGTAAAGAAATTGCTGCATTGACTGCTCAATGTTTATTTTATATGAAGTGGATAACCTTGGGTTAATTTTCAAGCCTTTAGTAAGGTGGTAAAGTCCGTTCGATGTAACCTTGACTTAATGGATTTTGGTGCGGCGTTTTCCCTTACTACTGTGTCTCTAGTTGTCATTTCTTTGCAACTGATGCAGAAAGATATTTGGATCTTCTATCTCTAAATTTCTTAAGTTACATGGTTTAAAATTGGTGAGGTCACTTGCCATGATAAAGTAAAAAAATGACTGCATTTCATTGTCCTTATTATGTGTTGTTATTCAGCAAACCCATGCAAACAATCTCTTATGCCTCTTATAATCTTTAATATTTACTAAACTTTTTTTCTGTTTTAATACAAACTCATCTAGTGCATTTCAACCTAATCATTTCTTTGTTCATGAAATCTATGATCTTAATGTTTATAATTACAACTTTTAAATTACAAATTTATGTGGTGCATCCAGAAACAAGAAAGCTATATAAGAAAATGAGATGCTTTTTATAAAATTAGGACACATTTTTTTTTTCACAACTTGACCAACGAAAGTAGTACTTATCTTTCTAGACTTAATTTGCCAGAGATTGCATTTTTCTTGCATGTGATACCATGATAAGTTTTAAAACTTTGTGGCTGGGTAAAATTCTTTAAAAGGATGCTTTAAATCATACACTTAAAGGGATCCAGCTCCCATTGTATGACAGCCCACTCTTTTTTCACACCAAAAGGGGATGCTATTCACTAACAGGAGAAAGACTTGACACAGCAAACAGTGTGAATCACAGTTCACCCAGGGGTTGTGCAGCTGTGCGGGCAGAACACCTTCATAAATCAGGACCTTTGGGACTTTCTTCCTTCCCTACACCTCCAGTTTTTAGGGAATTATATATTCTGAGTTTCAAAACAGCATGCGCTATATCTAAAAATCACACGTTCTGTATTCTACACTGCATTCCTCACCTTTCATTTCAACCTAGCTTGTGGGCACAGGGCCCTTATAGATTTAGTTAATGTGAGCTTTGTCAGTAAAATCAAATTTGGAAATTAGGTTAGTGGCAGTTTAATCCCCTCAGATAAGTTTTCTGCAAATGTTTAGCAATTTAAAAATCAAAAGGTTCTTAATATGGAAGTGCTGATTTTCCAGTGGGTTGAGTTTTAGGTTGAGGAAATAGAGGATTCACAAATCTTTTAATTTTTCTTCTTTTAATTTTTATTTAACATTGTGGAGTACAATTCAGGGCTAGGTATACAAATATTCACCATGTAGGTACCCTTATCGATGAGGCGTGCCCCCCCCCCCGTTCGTCAGGCAGATATCGACTACGCCACCCCCCACTCCCCAGCCCCCTCCCCACAGTTTCCTGCCACTTTCAATCCTTTTCTTATAGTAATACGGTAGTTGTTCAAGGTCCACTTATGAGTGAGAACATGTAATACTCAGCTTTTTGTTTCTGTGAGAGATCACTAAGCATTATAAACTCTAATTCCATCCAGGTTGCTGAGAAGTTCATGATTTTGTTCTTCTTTATGGCTGCGTAGTATTCCACTGTGTAAATGTACCACATTTTTTTATCCAGTCCTCTATTGATGGGCAGCACAGTTGGTTCCATGTTCTTGCTATTGTAAACAATGCTGTGATAAACATACGTGTGCAGGTATTTTTTTTATAGAGTGACCTGAGTTCTTCCAGGTATATTCCCAGTAGTGGAATTGCAGGGTCATATGGAAGGTTGATTTTTAGAAATTTTAGGAATGACCACACTGATTTCTACAAAGGCTGAACTAGTTTACACTCCCACCAACAGTGTAGAAGTGTTCCCTTTTCACCACATCCTCTCCAGCATCGATTCACAAATCTATTGACATAGATAGATATAGGTATGTACAGGTAGATAGGTAGGTAGGTAGGTGGGTAGATAGACAGGCAGATATATTTGAAAGACAATCAGAGGGGAACCATGAATGCTCTGATATTATTAACTATTACTAACAGAGAATAACATTGCAGTTAGCAGGTATGAGGAAAATAATTATCTTAAGTGTCATATTCAAGCATTTTAACGTGGAGTTTCATGATGAGAGAAGGGACATGACTGTTTCTGAACTTTAGATACATATGGATACAGTTTGAGTAATGATTTGGAGGAATTAATAAGAAGGATGCAGTGAAGCTAGCAACAAAGGAAAAGTAGAAATTTAAGTCTACAGTTATGAAGACCCAAGTTAGGAATTTCTGCAGCATAAATGGGGAAGAATCAGCAAAATTGGAAACATTCTATAAGATGCAATAAACAAATTTAAGGGCTAGTTTGAAGCTTGTTGTGGTAAAGAAGTGTTCTTTTTTTTGTTTGTTTTATTTTGTTTTCCAATGTCTAGGGGTTTTGAAAATAGAAAAGAATAATTGTACTATGAGTGGTGACTTTAAGCTTTCTGGCTTGGAGGTCTAGGAGGAAAGGGACAGTTACTGAGACACAGGACACAAGTACACAGACAGAAGAAAGCGTTATGTCAGAGAAGATACTGCCTATTGACTACCCAGTGGTGACACCCTACCCTCTCCTCCGGTTATATCAAATCACTCCCAGCAGACCCCAGTGACACAAGGTGCATTCATTTTCTATATACTCATTATGGACTTTCACATACCTTTATTTTTTTCTCTTTAGCACAATCTTGCTAATCCTTTGAGCCCCTGATAAAAAATACCCTCTTCTTTGAGGTTATCCCTTTCGACTTTCCGCATCTCTATGTCTACAGCACTTGAGTCTCAGTGCTGCTGTGGCATAATCTCCCTGTGTTGGTAAGAGTTGTTTTTCAGTCCTTCTCTCCACTCCTGACCAACAGATGGAGAGACTGTGAAAACTTCAAAAATAGAGGCTGTATCATATTTACACTTGCATGTTGGACAATTATATAATATCTATGAGAAGACCTCAATAATTGTCCATAGGATTGAAATAAAAGCTGAGATATGCTACCAAAGTGACAAGAGTATTGGAAAATAATTTTACAAGCAAATCGAACAAACTACAATATATAATGCCTATGCTCAAAAAACTCATCAGATGGTCTCCTACCCAATGAGAAGTGGCGTTTGCCCCATGGGACCTTCTCCCCCATATGATTCCACTGGAAGTCCAGAGCATGTGTCAAGATTTCTCTGCTTTACCGAAGGCCTGATGATCACTTTATGTTCTCATGTTCAACCCTGAAGCTACACTATTTTTTCTGTGTTGACTTAATTCAATTCTTCTGTCACTAGCTTCTGCATGTTGCTTGTGTTCCAAATTGTTTGGGACCTAGGCATAAAATTGAATTTGGTTGAGTTTTGCAACAAATATAACCATCATCAAATATGTGTATATATGTGGAATGTGCTTCATCAAATGCAAGTGAGACTCAGCTGGATGCTAATTTTGCAAGCACAAATTACCTTAAATATAATATTTGATAGTATGCATAGTTTTCTAAAAAGCATTTCTAAAAGGCATTTGATCAACTACTATATTTTTTAATGATCACTTTCCAACACATTGTCCTAGCTTCTTGTCACCTTATTGACTTCCTGATTGATTTGTCTTTCTTCTGCTTCACTACTTTCTTTCAGATTCTTTTACCTTGATTCTTCAAAGTGACCGAGCTGTAACCAGCCCCATATTAACTTTTTGGCCCACTTTTGCTACTCAGGTTCACTCAGGAAGTATGGTTCTGCATTCAGGATTTTTAAAAAATTCTCCATAACATTGCTATATTAAAATTATACTTTATTAAAAAAAGTGGAAGTAAAATAAGTTTGTTATAAAATTAGCCTAGAAATGTCTTTCCATTATATGGTAACAGAGAAGAACACTAAATACTTCTGTATTTTATTATAGCAAAACTTATAGTTTGTATTTCTGCATTCTTTGAGAATTTTTTCAATTTTTTAATGCATTTCTTCCATACTTTCACTTTGGCCTTTTTCTACAGGTTGTTCATTGTTGAGTTTTTCATATCTACCTTCAAAATTCTTGGTTATGGAAAAGAATATTATTCAGTGTTTTTATTAGCCTCAGATATATAATTTAACTTGTACTGCTCCCCTTGCCATAACCCATTCACTTACGAATATACTTTCAACAAAGTTTAAATACCGTTTTGCCTTGATCTTACCTTTAAACTACTTTAAAATTATTTTCACAGTGGAATTAGGATACTAGTACAATTATCTTCTTGAGTTTTTGACTTTATCTATCCTCTTTCTTAGTTTGATTTCCAAGGTTTATTTTTTGTTTTGATGATTCCTTTTTCTTTTACTTTTATAATTAAGATTCTGAGATTTAATTCTTCACATTAAATTAAGTAATCTACAGCTCATATTCCAATCTAAATTGTCAAGAAAACTTTTCCATTAAGAAATAAGGCACTTGTAAAACCAGAAATTATCATAATTCCTTTGAGCTTTATCCGTCTTGTTTTTCTTACCATCATTAGATCAATATCATCTTTTTGTGTTTGTCTATTAGACATGTGGTTCACAGTCACATCACTTCTCATACTACACTCCATGTATTCCTAATCTGGTTTCTTCCTTCTCATCTCTAAAACACCATCCAAAACAAACAGTCTTTTCTTCTTCTTCTTCTTTTTAAAACATGTTTTCTCTTGTCCCTGGGGGCAGATATTGTCTCTCACATGGTGGGTCTGAAATGTTTTGAGAACAGATACTATAAGAGAAATAATCTTCATGACACAAAGCTGTGGGGGGTGCAGAATTTATTACTAAAGTGCATATCTGGACCTGGCTGTTCCCTCTACCCCTTTCATCCCTGACCTGAATGGCAGTTGGGTAATGCCTGTATTTAAGTGAACTGTGAGCCTTTATGTTCAGGACAATGCTTCACTGTCTCAAAGTGCACACAGGTGCTTTTATTAGTTACCACAGGATACTCTTTGTAAATAACTAAAATGGTGATATTAATAATAAAGCAAAAATATTGAATGCAACAGTGGTCACCAGTAAGAGAATATCCAATTAAAAAGATTTGGGAGCTTACCACCGTGTCATCAAACTAAAATCTTCTGAAATGAGTCCAGCTTGGAGTGAGGAAGCTCTCATATCGCCACAGGAGGAATGGCGTTTTTAAAACAAGAGGCTCTCAATGAATGTATCCTGAATGACTCTAAGGTCAGAGATATTGGAGGAGTGTAATATCTTTGTGGAAGTAGCAAAGGAGGAAGCTGATGGCAAAAATAGCTTCGGCAATCATTAATTCTGTTCACTTAGAATGCTGCTTCTTCTCCCTTGCAGGCACATGATATAATTACATTTTACATTTCCTTACACTTTTATATAATAGTTGGTTGTGGCCCCATGGTTTGCTTTGGCCAATGAAAGTTAAGTGGAAGTAACACAAGTCACTTCCAGCTAATAGTTTTCATAACCCATGTGTACTTTACCATATTCTCTTTTTCCTTCTGGAGCAGTGATGAGCAACATTTGAGAGATCACTCCTCCCTCAGACTGGGCCTCTAGAAACTTTATTGGGCACAGAGCCCTGATGCCACATTAGGGCATGCAGGGTTAGTGAGACACCGTTTTAGGTGGCTGGGATTTGGTGGTTATTTGTCACTAGCCTAAATATGCATGGAACGCGGAATGCAAAAATATTTCACTATTTGCTTTATATGGATTGTTAATACAAAACAAAAACTTACTTTACTTACATCTTGGTCATTTCACATATTAAAAACATAAAAACATAGAAATTAAGAAATTCTATTATAACCTCATCTTCACCTTTCATTTGGAGCAGAAAAATTTCCTTACAGAATTAGGAAAGTAGAAGGGGGACAATACCTTTCTCTTTCCTTTGAAGAGTCTCAATAAGAACATTTAGGTAAAGCTCATGATGAGTATTAATAAGTAATGGTTTTGCACAAAAACATAAAAGCCAGGAAAAAAAGTTCTCAGTAGCTGAAAATATTACTCCTCAAAGTGCTGCATGAGTAACTATAGCATATGTTAATGAGAAACCTAAGTAAGAAAATTTTATTCTGGAAGAAAATGTTTTGTTAAATGTTAGTTTAGAATTTGAACTTGAATTCTAGAAAAGTATATAGAATGAAAAATTTAGATATTAAATTATTTCCTAAATATCAAGATATTGGTCTCTAAATTTAAGAAAATTTTTAAAAATTTCAAAATGAAAATCCACTTGAAAGGAAAATAGTAATCTCCTATTCACTTTCTGTAAATTTATTTGAAATGTGTATTTATATTTAAATAGAACATTTAATTTTTAAAGTAATTGGTAAACAGGTATTAACCAACTTTGGGTCTAGAACACTAAGATACATGTAATAGTTATATAAATTTATATAACATGAATCACAATGTCAAGATATTTACTGTAGAAAAATATAAATGTAACAGAGAAATATAGTTATTCATGTAAATATTAATAAAGGGGTATGATAATTTAGAAAAAAAAAATCATCAGGACATATTGTCTTTCCTCAAAGTGGTAGACATTTGGTCATGCTTAGGAAAAATATAGATCCCTTCATGGCCCAGATCCAACATGTTTCAGTAAATCTTTTCAAAATTAATAGAGTAATAAAATAGTAAAAAACATTAAAGTTAGTTAATAAGAAAAACATTATAAACATTCAGTTATTCATTAATATTTCTTTGATTATAATTTCTAAATGCAAAAGACTTATTTTTTTCAGTAGGTTGGATTGTTTTTTCATTGCCTCTTCTAGGTAAGTATCAAGCACACCTGCTTCTCTTTTAATAGCTTCCTTAGACTACTCTGATTCAATTCTACATGCTTAGTGGACAAAGATGTGTGTTCGTAGCTGCCTGTTTTTTTTTTTTTTTTTTTTTTTTAAGCTATGACAAATCTGTAGAATTAGGGAACTTAATTTAATACCACAATATATGCAACCAAACAATCTACACAATTTTGAAGAAAACAAGTCTAATAATCAATTATCAGTTGATAGGTAATTTCACTTGAATGTTTGGAACACTGTTGAATATTAATTTACACAGATAAAAATAACAATAAAATAATTCTAAACGTCATAATTTGAAATAAAGATTTTTAAAAATATTCTCAAGGACCTTGTACACTGCCTAAAAATGCACATTTAAATCAAAGAAAACAAAACCAAGAGAGACACATTTTAGAGTAAATATGCATGAAATCCCAGCCATTGCATGTATTCTAATTTTTTCTTTTCTTTCATCCTAATAGTTATTTTTGCAAAAAATTTTTTTAAATATTCAAAATTATTAAAATTAAGATACTCATTTCTTCTGTATCAATTTTTTCAATAAATATATTCAAAAGGACTATTCTCACAGGTGGAATATAAGATTGGAAAATATTTGACTGTTAAAGAAAGGTTGTTCATCTCAGTAAAATGAAAATAAAATGTTATTCTTCAAATTTTCTCACATGTCTGTGTATCTAAAGGGCGCAAACAATGTGACAATGGAGAAAAATGTCCTTTGTGTGACCTTACAGTCATACTGAAACCAGCCTGATGCTTTGTAGGCAGAGGTGTGTTATTGATAAGGTATTGAAATATATCTGTCAAACAGCCCAGAGAACTGCTATGATTTCTGAAGAGAGGGTGGAAGAAAAGCTTGCTCTCAACCTGAACTTTTATTTGCTGGAATTTGGACAGTATCCTAGCAAACAAGAAATCATCACTTTCTATCTGTAGGAACATTGTTATAAAGAACTTTATTCAGTCTTATTTCAATCGTTTTTTTTTTTTTTCTTGGTAATATGAAGGATGAATTAAGTTGATCACAAAGGACTTTCACTACTCTGAATTACCTGTTTCACCTTGGAAAGCCACACAAAATGAACCTCTTAAGCCTTTTGAAAATGACCTTTTTCCTCAGCAATGATTTATCTTTCCCCTCGAAAATCCGTTTTACAAAAGGGAGTATGATTAAAGGAAGCCAAGCAGCACAAACACTTGCTGAAGATCCTGCTTATCTGGAACTCACTTGACAATGTGTGTTTTTGGGTTGGGAATGCTGCAGGTTCAAGGGATAATTCTGCCTTTCAGGCACTTCAATTTATTTCATGCCTGAGCACTGTCATTGTACGCAGACAAGATGAAACGCATCGTTGTGTAAAGAAATTGAAATGGAATCCTACTTGACCCAGCAGGATGGGGCATTATGTTTGACTCAGTAGTGATTCCTGGGATAATATCTAATTCCAGGAGGAAAATTTCTTGATATGGCCACCTGCTGTGAACGGCTTTGTCCAGGGATCACAAGTTGTTCTGGGTGACTAGGCTCAGGACATGCCTAGAAGAATGCAGCTCGTCTCCTGCTGGCATTTAGATCTCTTCATTTTCTCGATGCTTTCTATTCAACAGGAACAACTGAATGGAACAGGGGGGTTGGGAGCATATGAAACTCTCCACACTCTGGCAGCAATGAGAGTCAAGGCCCGCTTGACCCGGGATTCTTATTTATTTAATTTTTTAGAGAGCCATCATTATTTCTTCACAGGGCACTTTTTAATTTTTACACTTCTCGGGCCAACCCCTTGCATGTCTTTCTCTGTTCAGCGTGTGTGAAGTATTTACTTTGAAAAGGCTGCACACCAATAGATTAAATAAAATAGGAACACTCTGTGTCTCACAAGAGAGAATCGTGCAGACAGCTTTATTACTTCTATCAGAGAACAAAGATTTTTCCCAGCATGCAGAGGCTTATTAGGCCAGAAGCAAGTAAACGAGATGTGTGATGTCAAAGCTTCAAATGTGATCAAGAAAAATTGTCTAATTGATTTTGCTGCAATTATGATTTTTGGAATGTAATTCCTCAGTTATCACTTACTAAACTTTTGTTATCTTTGAGAATGTTTAAGAATTTATTTGGACACATATATAAGAAATATACAATCCATGATCTTAATATGTCTCTCAAAAACTAGAGAAAATTGTTTAAAACTAGACTTACACAAAAGAAAACATTCATGGGTTAACATGATAATTATCAACAACTGACAATGCATCCCTCTCTTCCCCTCCCCCTACCATTATTTTTTCCTTTTAAAAAATGTTGATACCACGACACATTCATTATCTATAAACTCCAGCATTCCTTACCTTGGTCAGTTAAAAATGAATTACACGAATAATGAAAATGCTTTCTTCTTAAATCTTGTTAGTAGGTTTCATCTTTCCTCTTATTTTCTTAATTTTTCTCAGGATATCAGTCTGAAGTTAGGAGGATTTAGCTCATGAAAACTTATTTCCTTTTTCTGTTATATTTTATTTTTGCATGCTAGCTCTGGGAACAAAAATAAACAGTGACTGGTCTCTCAAGCAAAAGAAATAAGCCTCAATTCTTGCTCTAATAAAAATGAATACTTCTGAAAAATACATGCATGATAATTTATGTATTAAAGTGCAGCATATATATTCACAGTACATTTAAATACTTAAAACACATTCACATATGGCCAGCTACGTATAAGACATATATGTATACCCCCCACACATACACACACACTATACATGATATGATAATATATAATATCTCTCTATATTTTAATCTCTTTATGTTGAAGTATACTTACATATTAATGCAAATGATTACATTATTCTGAGTTTAGTTCAACTGTAAATTATTTCTAAGACTGTAAAATATATTTAGAAAATAAATCTTGCATTTTAAATCACTAAATCTCCAAAAATATTTGACTGATATGTGATAGTAGTTTTGGTACTCTCTTATTAGATATTCCTGTATTTGAGTCATTTGAATTACACAAGAATATATTTCAATAAATGCAATTAGAAAATCTGAAATCACTGACCTTGTTAGTTTTCATTCTTTAATAATTGTTTCAAGCTAAGAAATATTTGCTGTAGACAAAATATAGCAGTTAGTCAGAGACTTTAGAAATTAAAAAAAAAAGATGGGCAGTATTTTAAAAGGCAGAGTAGCAAAAGTATAAATTATTCTTTTTATTAGAAAAAAATTACGTATGTACAGCTTTGGGATATAATATATATTTCATGAAAATATGATGTAAAATTTTCAAATGGTTTTTACTTTTCCGCTTCCCTTGCTTTTCCTTGCTCATCAATTCATTCTAAAAGTTATTATGCAGGATTGTGCAAAGTAGGGCTTGGCACAGGAAATGTTCAACTACTGTGGTGGCCAAGTACAAGGTATTGAACACAAGCAAGTGTATTGACAAGGGCATCTGCGCAGAAGGGTGACCTGGCTCAGAGTATTAGAGCCAGAGTGGTGTACAGAGAGTTTGCCTGCTAAAGCAGCCGGGTGTACTGTGTTAGAACTCAGACAAGGTAAGGAAGGCATTTATGTGGGTCGTGGCTGACTATGGAGCGTTGAGCACACAAATGGGGTAAAACAGCATCTCCAGGTGGGGAGGACATGCAGTGAGCATGAGGTGTCAGAGAACTGGAGGGGTTAGGAGGACTCCTTAGTGAGGGAAGAGTCAGCTCTGAGGTTTCAGAGTCAGTGCAGTTAAAAGAACGTAGGAAGAGTAATTTAGCTCAGGATGTTAGAGCTAAATGGGTAAGAAAAACATCCTTGAAGTATGTAGGGGGTGTGGTCTGGCAGGGCTGAATAAGCCCAAGCTAAGTAAAAAGGATTTTACCATTAGAGGGCAGAGGTAATAGCGATAGAAGATTGGTAATATAAAGGAAAATTTGTTAAAATAAGTTAATATATCGACAACAAGAGTAGTTATGAGAGAATGGCATATAAATAAAGAAATAAAAAAAGTTTTTTTGTTTCAATGAACTTGAAGTTGTAATGAAAATCTTTAATATATAGTTATTTGTAGAGGTAAATATATATGTGTGCATGATATACAAATTGTACATACATGTGTTTGCACACAAATCACACGTATGCACACATACATATTACCTAATTCTGTCAACTGCAGAGGCTTGGAAAAAATGACACTCTTATAAAAATAGGCACAATTAGTGTCCAGGTTTAGTTTTATATACCATTATATACGAAAATAAACAAACAAGCAAAACAAAATCACCCTAGAGAAATAGTTAATTTCAAAGCTGGGCAGGGAAAATAAAAGATGATCTGGAACATCTGTGTAGCCATGAAGATGTGCTCAGGGAATGATAGGTACATAGCAAAAGACAAAAGTCTGCTCAAAAAGCATTCCATTCAGTCACTCTGGGATGATCTGAGTATTAAAATAATGGTAAAAGAGATTATAAATCGAATAAAATAGGACTACATAAAATAATGGATACATTGAAATTTTGATTAGAAACTGTTTTCATAGTTCCAAATTACCTCCCCTCAAAATCATTGTTAATTACAAGGAAATCAACCAAACAAAAAATGTGGAAACCTAGCAATTAATCAAGTGATAAAAATTAATATCACTTGGAAAGATAGAGTTAAGATCTATGAAAATCTTACTCCTCCATAAAACACTGAAAACACAGGAGAAATTGTCAAAATTAATTTTTTCAGAACCGTGAGGGCTAACAAAAGACTTCTAACAATTTAAAAAGTGTTTATTCAAGAAAAATAGCCGGATCTCAGTAAAAATAGTGAGCAATGTGACAGATTAATTTACTCTATTTTCATCTTCTCTTCACAGCTCACCAAGAGTATAGAAAATAAGCAGACGCACAACCATGGTCACAGTGATAACTAGGAGGCTAGCAGCCAATGGAGAGGAAAAAATGAGTATGGAGATCCCCACAAAGCTCCCTCCCCAGAGAACTGTCATTATTTGATCTGTCTGGAAGCTCCCTGGAAAAGCCCCATTCAGAGGGTTGTCTTTATCTAACCGGACTCAGAGCTCCTCAGTAGGAAAGCTCTGCCCCCTGTTGTTTCTCTAAAAAAATAAGTGGCAATTATTTAACACTTGGTTACCTGAGTTGCCAATATCCGTTAGAGACAAGAGTCTGGTCAACAAATTTAAAAGAAAAATCTCGGAAAGAAGGAGTTTTGAAAACATCTGAAAATTTCTTAGGAACCTAGAAGGCTATGCACACATGCAAGACAGTGCTCATGACCAGGAAAGGCCTGAAAGCATCCTAATCGCTCATGTCTCGCTGACCTTAAGGCTTGGTAAAGTCAGGAAGTGAAGGCTCAGGTTGAATAGCAAACATCCAGAGCATTGTAAACGTACTCAAATGGAGGTAACAGTTCCTCAGAGAATGATAGAGTTATTGGTTCTAGGCATTTTAGAAGTCTCTGTCCAATCAATAGCTGACTACTAAGCTAAAGGAGCAGTGACTTCAGTGGCCTCACAAGACAAAAACCACGAACTTTAAAAAATTAGTCCAGAAAAATCACTAAACAATCAGCAACAACAACACAACAACCTAACAGAAAACAAACTATGGAGAAAGGTAGGAATCTAAATCCTGTAGTTACCCCATTATGCAATTTTAAATGCCCACTATTCAAGAAAAAATTAGATACACAGGAAAGTATACCCCTGTATACATAAGGAAAAATGCAATTAATAGACTCTGTCCCTGTGGATGTCTACATATTGGACTTACTAGACAAAGGATTCAAATCAACATATATCATAATGAACAATTTGTATACCTAACCCTGAACTGTATCCTGCATCTTTAAAATGAAAAAATAAAAATATCAGCATATATATATATATATACAGTATATACATACAGACATATATAGAATATGAACATATATATGCATAAGTATGTTCAAAGAAATGAACTTATGGTATAAGTTCAAAAAACTGAAATAAACCAGGTCAAAAAAGATAAAAAGTAGAAAAAATGTTTCACCAAACAGAGACTATCAATAAAGAGATCAAAATTACATAAAAAATTAAATAGAATTTATGGTTTTTGTAATGCATCAAATGAAATTAAAAATGTAGCAGAGCGGTTCAACATTACATTTGTTGTTGGCAGAAACAAGAATCAGCAAATGAAGATAGGTGAATTGTGATATTTTAATCTAAAGAAAAACATGAAGAAAAGATTAACAGTGCTCCAGAGACCTGTGAGATACCAACAATCACACCAGCATAAGCACACTAGGAATCTAGAAGTAGAGGAGAGAGTGAACGTGACAAAAAGAATAGATGAAGAAATGTGGGCCAAAACTTTTCAAATTTAATTTTAAAAAACAGATTAATCTACATCTCCAGAAAGCACAATTAAGTGAAAGTAGGATAATCTCAAAGAGAGTTACACCTTGGCATTACACAATCAAATTTTTAAAAGTCAAATAGGGAGTCTTGAAATTGGAAAGAGCAAAATGACTTTTAACATAAAAGAGGTTTTCATAAAGATTAATAGCTAACTTCTCAACAGAAACTCAGGAGGCTTGAAGGCAATAGGATGACATATTCTAGGTACTAAATTAAAAAAACAGAGACATACCAGAATTCTATATCCAGCAAAACTATTCTTCAAAAATAAAGTAGAAATTAGGACATTTCATAATTTTAAAAAATGAGAGAATATGTTACTAGTACCTACTTTACACAAAAAAGCTAAGGGAAGTCCTTCAGGCTGAAATGAAAGTACATTAAACTAAAATTTTAATCTGCACAAAGAAATAAGAAGCATCAGTAAAAGTAACTACACAGGTAAATATAACCAATAGCATAAAAATATTTTTTGTTTGTGATTCTTTTATCCTTCTCTAAGAATTATAAGACAAGAACATAAAGCAATAATAATGGAAGTATGTTGATTGGTCTATAAATATTAATAATAAGAATAATTAGGATAACAACAAAAAGGAGGAAGCAAATGAAGCTCTATTAGAACATACTTTTTATATAGTACTAAAATTAAATTGACATTAATTTGAACGAAATTAAGTTACAATGTTAATTGTATATCCTAAAACAACCACTAATAAAATAATGAAAAAATATAGTAAAAGGAGTAAAAAGTGTTGGGCTCAGAAATAGATTCCCCAAAATATGACATTAGGCGTAAGTGTCTTGACCTAAAAGAAAGTAGAAGTCCTTAGAGACTGCTTTAGACCAATAATTTTCTAACCTTCTTCTGTGTCTTCACCCCACAAGTACAGGCAGCAACTCAGAATTTTTTTCTGACTAAGAAAATTTCTTTCCAAGTGAAAGAACATACCCAAATGTCTAAAGAACCCCTCCTTGAGAATCTTATCTAAATAACTAGGAAAGATTAACCACTGAAAAAAACAGAAGAGACTACAAAAATCATCATGACATTCAGACAGACTTATTCTCTACTCTTCTGAGAACATCTCTGAGAGATTACTTGGCATATTTTGTATGCATAAGACAACCTTTGTCCACAGGGCAGTTCTGACACTCATTTTCCCTTAACTTGACAATCTCATTCAGTTTCCTAAAAGAATCATTAACAAGGTAATATCTGTCTCCTGGGTCTATTAATTTTTCCTAAAAATCATTTGCCACACCTCTAAAATTGCTTACAGCCCCCATTTCTCTCTCTCTCTATGAGGGTATTTAAGTCTTAAATATCTGGTTCTTTAAGTCTCATACTTGTGGAACTCCTATGTCTTTGTGCACTTAATAAATTTGTATGTTTTTTCTTGCCAATCTATTTATTGTCATTTAATTTCAACAATGAACCTTCAGACAGCAAAGGGAACACTTTCCCTTCACTCTTTCATAAGTAAAAAGATGACAGAAGACATAAAGATCTAAAAGTAACTAAAGAAAGCTGAATGGCTATTCTAATATCAGACAAAATAGACCTTAACACAAAAAGCATTGCTAGAAACAAAGAACATTTTGTACTAAGAAATGAATTAATTTGTCAGGAAATTATAACAATTATAGATATATATTTCCCTAGCAACGGAATCCCAAAATACATGAAGCAAAACTGGCAAAATTAAGGGGCAAAAAAGACAACTCAATAATAGTCTGAGTTCTTGATATCCTACTTTTAATAATGGGTAGATCATCTAGGCAGAAAATCAACAAGAAAATAGAGGACTAGAATAACATTATAGCAAAACTAACAGGCATCTATAGAACATTTTACACACAAGAGTACAGAATACATATTCTTATTAAAAGTTCCTGGAACTTTCTCCAGAATATGCCATATGCTATGTCATCAAAAAAGCTTCAATATATTTAAGAGAATTGGTATCATATGAAGTATGTTCTTCAACAAAAATGTAATTAAATTATATACAAAACCTAAGAAAATGTGAAATCTACAAATACATAAAAATTAAACAAAACACTCCTAAATAACTAATGGTTCAAAGAAGAAATAAGCTGTGAACATAGAAATACTTTAAGGTGAATGAAAATGAAAATACAATATGCCAAAATGTATAGGATGCAGCTGAACTAGTACTTAGAGGGAAATATATGGTTCTGCAGGACTGTATTATAAAAGATGTAAAATTGACTAACCCATCATTTTAAGAAACTTGAAAAAGAAAAGTAAAACCCAAGTCTGGCAGAAGGAGAGAAACAATAATTATCCAAATAAAAATAAATGGCATAGACGATAACAAAAAATAGAAAAAATGAACAAAACCAAATTTTGGTTCTTTGGAAATAACAACAAAATTAACAAATCTTGAAGTAGATTGATCAAGAAAAAGAAAAGAAGACTCACACATATAAATCAGGTAACAAAATCAGGGATATAACTATTGATTCTACAGAAATAAGATTATAAGGAAATATTATTAAGTACCGTATGCCAACACATTACATTACTTTATGTGAACTGGACAAATGCTAGAAAGACACAAACTACTGAAACTGACTCAAGAAATAGAATGTTAGAACAGACTTAGAACACCTAAAAATCTTGAGTTTGTGAAAAACAAAAACACACCAAAAATTTCAACAGTAAAAAACACTGGTGAAATCTCCCAAATATTTGAGAGGAATTGACATAATTTCTTCAAAAATGCTTCCTCAAAACAGAAGAGAAAGAAACATTTTTCAACTCATTGTATGAAGTCATATTACTCTGATAGCAAAGTCATATAATTACATCAAAAGAAAAGAAAAAAAAAAAAAGATGAGGAAAGAAAATTCACCAGAATTCCTAATTCTCAGCAGCAAGAAATTTGGAAAGAAAACTGAAGAAGAAGCAGACGAATATCAAATAAGTTTACCCCATAGGAATTTAAAAAGTCAGTTAAATAATTCCATGCATTATTTTGTCTAGAATTTAGATAAACATCACCAAGACAAAGTTGTGGTAGAGCAAGAATCATCTTGAAAAAATCCAGCAGTGAGTAGATGATCACACATATCACTTCTTAACATTCATGCATAAAAGCTCTTTATGGGGAAGACCATCTCTACTTACAAATTCTAATTTATGGCAAACAAATAACAACAACAAAAATTTCCTATGTAGATCCAATTTAAAAGCAGATCTACAATTTTCCTTTTTATCTACAATTAAGTGCAGGTGCAATCGTTTCATGCATAAGTGACTTACATAGCAATTGTTGGTTTCAGTTAAGGATAGAAGTGGTCCCTTACCTCATTGCTTAAAGACCCAAGTGCCGATTACAGTCCTGTTTGTTGGCTTTTCAGAGTTACTACTGTTATGAAATCTGCACCTGCCAAATTTTGAGCTTCAACAATTCAATGTAATTATCCGAATTCTATCATGCACCACATAAGGATGTCTTGTGGTGGTTGGACTTTTAGTATAAAAAACCAATTTGTTGGCCGGGCTCGGTGGCTCAGCCTGTAATCCCAGCACTTTGGGAGGCTGAGGCGAGTAGACTGCCTGAGCCCGTGGGTTGGAGACAAGCCTGGGCAATTTAGCGAGACCTCCTCTCTCCAATAAATCAAAAATTAGCTGGGCGCGGCAGCAAACACCTGTAGTTCCGGCTACTTGGAAGGATGAGGTGGAAGGATTGCCAGAGTCCAGCAGGTCGACTCTGGGGTGGCTGTGAGCGTGCCTCTGCACTCCAGCCTAAGTGACGGAATGAGACTCCAACACACACACACACACACACACACACACACACACACACACACAATTGTTTTGGTATATATCTTTTTAATTTAAGTAAAAAAAATGCCAAAATTACTATCAGATACTAATAAATAAAGAGATGATAACAAAAATATCAGACAGCAATTTATAAAAAAATAAAAGTTGGAGATGAAAAAACTTTGTAATTTCTGAAGAATAAAGTAATCTCTATTAGCAGCAAAATGTATTCTTACACAATTTCTTGGGCTAAACTAACTGAAAGTAATATACCACATAAATATTCATTTTTTTCAATAAATGGGTACATTAAAGGGCAAGTCATATAATCAACAAATTATCTATTCGCTCCTTCAAATACATTTTAAGAGGAGAGAATTTTAAATGACTGTGCAGACAAGTAGGCCCTGGCTATTTATTGACTGGTTTTCTGCCACAGCTTGAAGTATCTTTTTCCTTGCTTAGAAAGCAATCTGGAAGTCATCCCAGGAGTGATCATCAACAATGCAAATTATCACAACATTCCCCTGTGAAATTACCAATATTTATTTCAGTTTATTACTAACTGTTTATCATTTAAAATTATTGTTTTGGTTTTTCATTCTTTCTAGTCAAACTGAAGAAAATCTTTCTCATAAGAAACTAAACTATTAGCAATTCATCAACTCACAAATTAGAGTTTTCCAATTACCCCAGTATATTTTGTTTCTAGGTTTCAAGACCTCATCTACTTCATAAATTTAAAGTTTTTCTTTTTTTTTCCCAAAATAAAAAGGCAATTTCACATCCTTAATTTTTGACATCAGTCACATTTTATAAATAACTCCAACTCTATTCTTTCCACCCTGAATTGTGTATCGAAATATAAAGCCAAAGAAAAAAGAGAAGTACATGCATACCCTTTCTAACTAATTAACTGATTGAGTGTTCTAATCCCTTCAGTTTACTGCGACCCACTATTCCTTGCATCCTGGTGCTGGCTAAGGCAACGTTCACCAATAATTCTTAGTCACTACCCAACTCAGCAGATTGAGTTAACCATTGCTACTCTAATTATTTCTCCCTTGTGACATGTTCCATTTCTGCTGCTCACCTCCAGACACTGATAAAATAGGGTCCTCTACCTTGCTACATGGCATCTCTAATAAATTGTGTGTGTGTGTGGCGGGGGTGAGTGGGTGGGTGTGGGTGTGGGTGTGGGTGTGTTTCTGCTTGAAGGTCTTGCAAAGGATTTCTAAGACAGATTTCAGGTTCACTTCTAGAATTCTCTTAGAGAATCAGAGTACTCATGATGTATAACCTAGCTTACCTTCGATCAACCAAGCTGTGAGATTTAGTGGAAGCCTACCCCTAGTTTGTACAAATCCTGACTTTATGTATTTCTGGAAATGCAGGGGGCAGCCTACACCATTCATCCTGAAATATTATCAATTCAGATGGCCCTAAATCTTTATAAAACTCTTATAATTTATTTCGCACTTTCCTTCCTACTACTGGTCATTTCTATAATGTGATCATGTAAATTAAACTTATCTCATGATGTAGATTTCATTCTAGAAATATAACTTGATTGCGTAAGTAGGTTTCTTTCTAGAATTATAACTTGATTACATAAGTAAGACAAATCTGCAAGGTGTCTAGATATTCAATCATAAATAAAATATCCATAAATAAAAAAGTCATCTATTCATTAATTCCCAAAATACTCAGTGAGCAATATCTGCTCCATTTCATCACCATGCTGTATGACTGTGAACGAGAAACAAAACAGATCCCTATGGTCTCAGAGTGTAATCAAGTTACATTCTGGTGGAAGACAGAAAAATATATTTTTCTATCCTTGGAAAGAATAAATTAAAAATTCCTTTGAAATAGAACACTCTGGCTTCCATCAGGAAAATGGAATTTGGGAGTAGGCAAAAATTAAAGCAGAAAATGAGGATACTTTTTCCTTTAAAGTGGCTCTGAGGTGAGTAAAGGTCTGACTGAGCCTAAGGAAGTATCTGGACCCAGAAATCTACATTCACTAATATTCATTTTCAGTTTTATTTCCACTTGGAAAGGATTGTTCTTCTTTGTGAAGCATCTAGGGCTCCTCAGAAAAAACAGAGAAAACTCAGATGTTGGAGCAGGCGACATCAGCTCACAGGATCAATAGACGATTCAGAAGGTCTGGCAATGGGGACAGTGTTCACACATGGCCACAGTGGAAGGATCTGGTCATCAGCTGTTGGCTTTCACTGTGTCACAAACTCCCCCACAGGCCTTCGTTCTTGCCCATACCTTTTGTTTCCCAAGCACTACGGCACAGCATTTGTTGCCTTTATCTTCTTTCTTAGTCTCCCATTTAAGTTCATGAACTCATCCTAGAAAAAGTGTTACATACCTCATTGCTAAATGTTACTAGGGTCACCTTTTAAGTACTCCCTGGAAGCTATGCACCAATGCCAGTGCCTAGTCCATCCGTCAAAGCAATTTTGAAACTTTTTCTAGAATGGCCATCAGAGCTATCATCATATTACCCTTGATGTTCTGAATGTCATCAAAATATATTTCTT
>CAUYQG010050411.1:0-36829 GCA_963574415.1 Tarsius wallacei | reverse complement strand
GTCGCCCAGACTGGAGTGCAGTGGCCGCTCCCGGCCACCGCAGCCTCGACCTGCTGGGCTCTGGCGATCCTTCCACCTCAGTCTTCCGAGTGGCCGAAATTACAGGCATGCACTACCATGCCCAGCTGATTTTTTGATTTATTGTAGAGATGAGGTCTCACCAAGTTGCCCAGGCGGGTGTCAAACCCGCGGGCTCAGGCAATCCACTCACCTCAGCCTCCCAAAGTGTGGGATTACAGGCTGAGCCACCGAGCCCGACTTCTCTTTGCTTTTCAAACTTTTTTTCGCTTACCACTATATATGACCTAACCTTGTGCTGATTCGTTTCCCTTTTGTGTTTACCCTGTGAGGACATTCTCTTGTTTGGTCCCTGTGGTTTCTAGGACCATCTCCACTATGAATAAAGTGCCTCTGTAGTTCAGTCATCCAAATTTGACCTGAGAATCTTCTATTAAAACTCTTCAAAGGCTGGTAACCCATGACCAAGCTCCTACTGGCATCTTTTCCTCCATATTTCTCCTAAGTGTTCTGGTATTCTCTCTCTCCACATTAGACATCTTATTGCCATTTTCCTGGTTAGGAGGAAAATGTTTCATAGCTCAGGGGATAAGCTATGTTCTCCAGGTGCTCACAGGTTCTGCCCCACTTCTGCTTCCCCTTGCTAAGTGACATGAAGAAATTGGTTGATGCCCCTTTGTATCCCCAATCAACATTTTAAAAATTTTGCTCTTCTTAATGATACTTTAATGATGCTGAATGAAACACAGAAAGTTTAAAATTTTGTACATGACCATATGACCCTGTGATTTCAGCAGTCCTTGAGTAAGATGGCCTGGAGAGCTCAGTCCCAATCAGAAAAATCAGGTGTGCACCCCAATTCTTCTACTTGCTTTTTGCCTTAGGCAAGTCACTTGCACTTGCAATGCCTCATTGCTTTTATACATAAAGTTGGAATAAGTGCAATACTTTTTGTTTAGATGCTTGCCTTAGGCTGGGATCCCCAGAAACAGACCCAAAGACAAGAATTTGTGTGCAAGTGGTTGATATGGGAAGTGATACCAATAAAACAGCAGTTGGAGACTGGGGAGGTGAGACAGGGAGAGAAGGAGACAATAAAGGGTGTGTTTCCACTATGAGCAACAGGAGCCCAATCCCATTGGGGAACTCTGGGAGCCAATGTAGAGTACATGGCTCACAACTCTCCTACTAGAGGGGTAAGGGAGGTGCAGTATATATACACCAACTTCTACCTGACATTGATTGAAGGCTGCTCCTAGGAGGGTGCAGATTCCCTGGTGCACCAGGCCTGCCATGAAAGCAGAGAAGGGCACCACTGTGGCAACGGCCCTCCATCCCACTTGGATCCTCTGCAAGACAGGAGAGAACCTCGTTTCTAGTCTGACTTCAGTCCACCAACTCCTGTCCATCACTGGAAGAGGGCTCTCCCTGGGAAGATAACTCCCCAGCATTCTAGCCTACATGACTTGAGTCGAGTGTGCTCCAACCAGACAGCATCCTCATGCAGAGAGCTGTGGGTGTTTGCAGTAGAATGCCACAAGCCCGCAGTGGAACATAAGTACTGACAGATATTGATGTGGCACCAACAGCATCTTTTTCAAGACTGATGTGGATTGAACCAGAGGATATATTTGGAAGCACTTTGTAAACCATAAAGTGCTATACAAATGAAATAGCGTGCTTGTGAGACCAAAGCCTTGAGCTTTATCTCTTTATGGAGTAGTTTGTTATATACTATTCCATTGTCTCAGTTTACATGCCCAGTCCCCCTCATATTGAGGAAGAAGGGGAAGTTTGGGACAGGCATTATAACCACGATTGTAAACCAGTTGGAAAATTGATGTTCCACTATTTGTGGGATAGTAACATCAACTTCTCAAACTAGTAATAGCACTCATTAAAGAACTTTGAAGACTGGAAGCAAGTATTATTGGCATCTTTTAACTTTAAAACTGGGACTAGAAAGAAAATATCTTTGCTGACATAGAGAAAAATAGGGGGTGAAGAAGAAAGGAAAGTGAGGAAAGGATCCGTATGTTTTTGCTGGCTTAGGATATACGCTGGACAGCCAGCCCCAGACTGCAGTCTCATTTGGGATTCAGGTCCAACTCTGGCACTCACTATGCAGCACTTGGACAAATCACTCTCCCGAAAACTGGCCTGACGATAGACTTTTTTTGACAATCCGATCACATGGCATAAAGTATGTATAAATATCTGGCAAACTGAATTGAATCAGCTGAAACCACTTCCCTTTTAAGCTTACTCCCCTTCCTTGTCATTCCTTTATTCCTCTGCATAAACGTTGAAAGCCTCAAAATCAGAGCCAGAGGTCAGCCTTAGTTAGGAATCAGAAGGATCTCAGTCTTCTCTCTTTCCCAGTAGTATTTTTTATTACCTACATCAGGGGTCAGCAAACTTTTTTCTGTAAAGGGCCACATAGTAAATATTTTAGGCTTGGTGGACCATAAAGTCTCTTTTGCAACTATTCTGTCATTGTGGCTCAACTATTGCCATAGATGACATGTGATTGAATGGGTGTGGTATGTTTCAATAAAACTACAAAAACAGGCAGTGGGCCAGGATGTTAGTTTGCTGACCCCTGGTCTGCATAAAAGTAACCAGAGGCACTGGTTCAAAATGTACACTAGCTGAATCAACTCCTCTACTTGTCTGCCATATCTAAACAAGGGAATCATGAACAATTTAGAAACTACTGTCAAGGGAGGGCGGGATGGGATTGGCATTTGAAGGAAGCTGCTAGGGGAGGGAGGGACATACCTCATCAAAGGGGGTACCTGCATGATCAATGTTGATATACCTAACCCTGAAATGTACCCTACATCTTTATAATAAAAATTTTTTAAAAAGAAAGAAACTGGCAGCGAGTTGGCTTATTTGATCCAACACACCAGTGGTGAATTTCTACCTGGAATGTTGACTCATGAAGTGAAGAAAATAAAATTTTGTCACATATTGCCTCATTTGTACCTGCGGGACTTTAGTTTACAGAACCGAGTGACAACACAGGCAAATGCCATTGAAAGAAGGATTTATTGCTGACATTTCCTAGGAAAAGGGGGCACCCCATGTCACACAGAGCTGTGGGGGAAGAAGCAGCAGGTTTGGTCAGGAAGCAAAAGCAGGAGTGAGGGGAAAGCCTAGGTCACAGCCTTTACTGTGGCTTCTGCAGGAAAGGCAAGGCAGAGCAGGGCAGACAGTTTAGGATTAGATATTTTGAATGATTCCAGTGGTCTTTGGGACATAGGTCTTCTGCTACCTGAACCTAGGTTGACTCAGGGCAGAGATAATATTGGCTTGATGTGTGCTAGATGAAGGGGGTGTCTAGCTTGTGTATGAGAGGAACATTCCAGATGAGTCATTTGCCATCTCTAGGAATTAGCTAGCCCTGGGAGTGGCAGTCCCTCCTCAAGTCTGGAAGGCCCCCCAGATGTCAAAATACCATAAAATATAGCAAATAAAAAACATGATTAATACACTTATGTGCTAAATAAATGCTGGTAAGTCAAGGATGGCATGAAACTTACTATTCCACAAAGCATCCAGAAAGTTCTGGCAAGGTCTTCACTAGTTTATTGGGGTAGGAGAGATTTTCTTTTCAGGCCTGAGTTTTATAAACAATTGCTTATATTCTCTGATGATCTTTGTGCATGGGAATCTTGCCCATTACTTTTTAAAAATTTGTTTTTGTTTTTTAAGAACACATCAAAATTGTTTCGGGATGGCTTTACAAATTTAACTGGAAACAGGGTATGTCATAATCTGTATTCTGTGCAACTGAAAGCATGGTATACCTTCCAGAGCTCCAAATGTTAGACATCTTCCTAATGCTCTTAGTGGTTATGAAATGCACTTTTTTTTTTTTAAAGCAGATTTGAATATCTCAGTTGACTGCAGCTTTGATCATGGGATCTGTGACTGGAAACAGGATAGAGAAGATGATTTTGACTGGAATCCTGCTGATCGGGATAATGGTATTTAGATTTGACTGTTTCATGTTCTGCAATATGATGAGGATAAGGAAGACTCTCCAGTGATGGAGGGCTATTATTCCTGTCACTTGTTAGGGCAGGGTAATTTGTCGTCTTTGGATACCAATAGATCTTCCGAGGTCTCCCATGATAGATGACTAACTTGGTCCAGTGTATATTCTACTACTGAATTCTTCTCTCACACACCTGCCCCCACAATGAATGTTCCAGCAAACCTCTTCCATGTTCACTCTCCTGCTGCTGAGAGAGAGATGTGAGATTTGTATAAAGTTTGGAAGGGTCAGGGAAAAGGTAGAAAGAAGTTGCTCTTTTTTCTCAGTTTACCAGTCATTGCAATGTAGTTTTTGATTGGTTTGGTTTGATTTTGGGTTGGGGGAGGGATAAATCTTGAAAGGGAATATGACCTTTAAAAACCTGGAGTTTTAGTAGAGTCACCCCTCAAAGTATCAAAATCATAATGAGAATCAAGCCTACAACCTGAACTTCTAGACTGGGCTTTCCCTTCTGTTGTTTGAGAGTTTTTTCCCCAACCACCTGGCCTTGGTTTTTTCCCAACCTCAGCTCTGAACTGCAGATTTCCTGCCCTCTCCATCACCCACTTAAACACCCATGGACCCCAGCTTTTCCTTTAGGTAGAGAGTTTAGCTTCCACATCCCATTTGGAGTAAAAATGGAGTCCCTATCTCCTGAAGGCTGATCGTATAATTAAAGGTAAGTGTTATATCTTCAGGGACAACTGTACCTTATCATGTACCATATACAGGCTCAGCCTTCCATTAAAAAAAATCCTTCTTCTAGATCCTTCCTCTAAACCAATTCTTTCCCAAGATCTTTTTTTTTTCCCCAAGTCCTCACATGCAATCAGAATATCTGGATATGCCGTAACATGAATTCCTTTTAGAACTAGGGATTAGGGTAGAGGGGTTTTATCTAACACAGCAGTTGTGTGAGTGGGACTTTTGCTGAAGATTCAGAGTAAGCATAGGGCAAGTTTAACCAAGTTGGAGACAATATACACTTGAAGAAGCTGTCTTGTTGAAAACTAAACTGAGCTTCTCCTTTCTTCCATCATGGCATGACTGGCAAAGCTATATCACGTTTGGAGCCCGTAGGTTATTCCAAGACCTCGACAGCTCACACAGTCACTCCACAATGTCTTACATTCCATCAATGAGAAGTCATCTATTTACAAACACCCAATTCACAAGTGACCCTGGGGATCTCAGCTTCTGCACCATTCAAAGCATACCCTCCTCTCTTCCTATACCTCCATCATTTCTCTAGGTGAACTTTTCTTTCTCTACAGAGTTAAAAAAAATAAAAGTGGGATATGAGTTAGCATTATTAGAAGGATAAAACCTCAAAGACAGCTCAAAACAGGCTTTATCTGAGAGAGAAAGGGAAAGCTGCCACAGTTGGTCACAGAAGAGAGAGTGTAACTGGTAGAGTTATCAGATAATGTATAGGTTGCCTAAATTTCAGATGAGCACTGAATACTTTTTAGTATATTTCAAACATGTCATTTATGTAAAATTCAAACTTCCATTGGACATCCTGTGCTTTTATTTGATAAGTCTGGATTTTTCTACGAAGGGACCCAAAAAAACTGGAATGATTTTTTGGAGAGCCTTGTAGTACAGGCTTCCCCCACTAGGTAAGCGTTCCAGGAACCCACTGGCATCAGTATACCAGCTAGGGTTGTTGGGGGAGGCTGCATTTGGCTTCAGTGAATTTTTTTTTTTTTTTTGAGATTCTTTCAATGCGTTTGCCCATTTCCTGATGGGTGATGTTCAAGTGCACCTGCCCATACCACGCTGAGTGTTCAGCAGTTTTTTTTTAACCCAAACCAGCATGACCCCTGTACCCCACCCTCCCTATTCACCTGATTTCATCCTATGCAACTTTTTTTGTTTACCTGGATGAAAAAAGTCCTCAAAGGGAAATGTTTTGCTGATGTGGAAGAAGTGAAACAAAAAATGGCAGAAGCACTAAAAGACATCAAAATTGACAAGTTCAAAAACTGTTTTTGCAGTGGAAAAAGCATCTCGATAGCTGTATAGCATCAAACAGAGACTACTTTGAAGGTGACTGAAGTTTAAACATGTAAGAACAAATACACAATTTTTAATAAATAAATTCCAGAGTTTTGTGAGTCCCCCTCATATTAGCTGGGTAAGATGATCAGTCTCTGATCCATTGAAAACCAAGGCAGTGTCATCCTGGGTCCTGCAAGGTCCCCAAATTGCAGTAGCAGAAGACCCCATCCTTTCCCCAGTGTTTTCTTACTGACTTCTGTAGGAATTTCTCCCTCATAGCAATTTCTTCAGATCCTACTCTTTGAGAGTTTTCGCCCAAGTTTGTCAAAGCCACAACCAGAAGATTGAAGATGAGCAAAAGCTCACTATCACTGGTGAAAAAATACTTAGAAGATTTGCAGGAATAGGAGGAGGATGTGTTCCTGTCATTCTAAATCAGAACTCAGAGTGATATGTTGCACTTGGTGGCTGATCTCTATGAAACCATAAGTACCAGTGCAGGTGTGTTGTAGATTAAACACTGCACTCTGAACTCTCCTAAGGAGCTGGCCATCACACATATCATTGACTCCGTGGGGAAATGCGTTCCCAGGTTTAAGACACCAAGGTAGAAACGAAGTTCTGAAACCCAAGCTCTCCATCAGTTGCAGATTACCTGCAGTGCTAAAGGGCTGCTGCATTAGAATCTTACTGCCAAACTTTGTGAATGTGGACAAATCCTCAGTTTCTCTGACCCTCAGTTTACTTCTCTATATAACAAAGGATTTCAACTGTGTGGTTCCTAAAATTCATTTTAGTATGAAAATTTTGTCCCTATATTTGAAATGAAAAGGACTTCAGCATTCCCTATCAGAGACTGTTGTTCACTTTTTATGGGTTTTTTATACATTATAGCCAAACCCTTTACAATGGCCTCATTAATTGTGCTTTTTTTTTTCCTTCTCTTAAAGCTGTTGGCTATTATATGGCAGTTCCGGCCTTGGTAGGTCACAAGAAAGACATCGGTCGATTGAAACTTCTCCTCCCCGACCTACAGCCCCAAAGCAATTTCTGTTTGCTCTTTGATTACCGGCTGGCCGGAGACAAAGTAGGGAAACTTCGAGTGTTTGTGAAAAACAGTAACAATGCCCTGGCGTGGGAGGAGACCAGGAGTGAGGATGAAAGGTGGAAGACGGGGAAAATTCAGCTGTATCAAGGGACTGATACTGCCAAAAGCGTAAGTGAAGAAAAATGATTAAACTTGAGATTTACATTCTTCCTCGATGATGTGATAAACAGCAAAACACTTATTGAAGCATGTTTGGGGATACAAAGATGAGGAAGACTTTTTCCTACACTTAAAGAACTTATGTTCTAGAGCAAAATGGGTAAGGTGATTAATCAGCGCAACTAATGACAATACTTGACAAGCACTTGTGTATCATGTTCTATGAAGATGACCTGCTTGCCAGGCTCCTCTCACCAATCATCCCAAACCAGGCTATACATTCCTTAACATATAAAATAATGTCTTGATCATTTGTTATATGCCCAGAACTTAGCACAATGAATGACAGTTAGAAAGTGATTTTTAAAATGTTTTTTTGAACTGAACTGAAAAGGTGGCTGTTGTTGTGATCCCTGACTACCCTCAGGTTCAATGGTTCCCTAGAAGAATTCACAGAACTCAGAAAAGCTGTTATATTCACAATTAGGGTTTCTATAGATTGAAATCCATAAAAGAAAAAGAGACATAAGGCAGAATCCAGGGGAGACTAGGCTCAAGCTTACAGTTTTCCTCTCCCAGTAGAGTCATGCAGACAGTTCTTAATTCTCCCAGCAACCAGGTATGACAACACTCACAAAGTGCCCGCCAGGGAAACTCACCCAAGCCTTGGTGTCCATGGTTTTTGTTGGGTATCAGTCTGTGACTGCCTGCGTGGTTGACTTTAATTATCCATTATCCAACCTCTTTCAAGGTCAGGTAGATACTATGTGACCCAAGGCCCCTACCATAAATCACATTATTAGCATAAACCCTCTGGCATGACCCAAAGTCTCAGGTAAACAGAGACACTCTTAATCAAGTAAGATAGTCTAAGGGCTTATAGGTTATCTCCCAAGAACCAGTGGAGAGCCAAACCTTTATTTGGAATATGCAAGGTTTGGACAACCCAGACCTACTGAGGTAAAACTATTTAATTGCACAGTGGGTTTAATAAAGGAAAAGAAAACAGGGTTTTAAGAGGAAGTTGGGAAATGGGATGAAACACCGAGAAGGAACAAACAATAAAAATCACAAAGAGTCTATTGAGTTTGACCATCAAGAGATGGCTGGTGACTTTTGTGGAAGTTGTTTCTTTGGAGGGAAAGGGTCAGGGTCACACTATAGGAAGATGAGGAAGGAAGGAATCAGAGTCAGGAGACAGCCACTGTGGACCCTCGTGAAAAGTTTGGTCAAGGTGGGAAGGAAAGAGATAGGGTAAAAGCTGGAAGAAAGTCCATGAAGAAGTGATTATAGAAAGGACAGTTAATAGATCCATGAATTGGAATTCCATTTATACTTTGCTTGTAAAAGATGATGATTAATGTAAGTCAGATCTTATTTCTTGGTAATAGGCATCAAAGTAGAAAGCCTAGTCTCTAGCGTCATACATTAAATTTAACATCATTTGATTTACTTGTACCACTCTAATTAAAGCAGAACATCTTATTTACAATATCTTCCAAGGTTTAATTCAATCACCTTTAAAATCCCTTTTGTCAAGTCTCTATGATTCTGTACAGTTCTTGAATCTTTTTTTCTAGATCTGATGTGCCAAGATCATGTCTTTGGTATTTCATTAAAATATATGTGAATGTATGGGTATACACATACACACGCACACACACACACACACACACACACACACACATCACATGTCATAAGACGTGACTGGAAATAAAAGTATATGTTGGGTGCTGGTTAGTAGATGTCCTAACCACCCTTCCCCTCTGTGGTAAAAGCAGTCAATGCTTGTTTAGGACTGACACATGCATTAATTCAAATGTATTTTCATTGCAGTACATTTAAATCAATACAAATCCAATCCACATGTTTACCTTGTTGTGTTTGTGGCATGGTTTGGGAACTCTGGCCCTGATCCATGCTATATATGGATGACACTCCCTGTTGAAGAATTGAAATATGCCTCTGCACAACATTTATAATTACTTTCACATGTGCTGGGGAATATTTTTTATATAACATGGGGAATATTTTTTATATAACATGGTAACTTGTGGGGAGGAAATACTATCAAAACAGTGATTTTTTTTAAACATACATTTTTGAAAGCATGCTCCCAAAGAGCCTGCCCAGCAATCGCACTGTAACATAGCAGTGCTACGTTAAGAGGGTTGTTCAGACCCAGGTGCCTGTGCTCTGAATTCTTCAGTTCTAGGGGAAACTGTGATGGGGGATATTGAAGGGTGAGGAGGCTGACTAATGCAGACTAAAGCATCTATTTCAGTTGAGCAATGTCAATTTGGCTGTGCAGATTTGTAACAGATGTGACTCTTACTGTATAAACTTGGATATACAAGATAAGTCACATTGCCTTCTCTAAATCGAAGTATAACTGTGGAGGGAAGGAGGGAGGGAGAGAGGGAAGAAGGAAGGGAGGGAGGGAGGGAGAGAGGGAAGGAGGGAAGGGAAGGAAAGGAAGGAAGAAGGGGGCAGGGAGGGAGTAAGGAAAGGAAGGAAAAGAAAAAAATAAATGTACCCAGCTCCAGAGCAAAAGAGAAGAGCCTGTGTGGTGGGCAGTCACAGGCCCTTTTCATCTCCATTTGTCCCCCTGAGGTCTCCTGTCTTCTCTTTGGGAGCCAGAAAAAGCTAGATACAGTGATGACAGCAAGCCTGCAGTTGCTTCCTCTCTGCAACCTTGAGAAATGTTCTTTGATTATCTATAAAGCAAAAAAGAGATCTTGTTGGGGATGTTGAATAGTTGCATGGTGGCATTGTTGTGAACATGATTCCTAAAGAGCCTTTCTTTAAAATGCCAATTTATTTAGGTTTGAATTTATTTTTTAAAAGTTAAGAAAAGACAAAAGGAAATTATATTATTGGAAAAAAGTAAAGATTCATAATCACACCACAATAACACGAGTGCTTTCATATTTCACACTTTACTTTCCACATGAATCCATGTTTTAATCTATTATAAACCACAGTAGGCATAGGCTATTGTCAAATTCCATTTTGATAGCATACATGTGTGTGTCATTTTACAGAAGAATAGCATGTTTTAAATTAAGTATTCTTTTCTTTCTAAAAGTTTGTTCCAGAGTAAACTTAATCATCTTGAGTCATAATCATTTTGCTGTCTAAATCTGCTTATTTCTGATATTGAGAATTATAGAACCCACGAGGCCTAGTTCCCTCTTTGTGGAGACACGTGGGAGATACGGGCGACATATTTCTCCTTATAGTGAATGTTATTGCAGAGGTGTTCCATCAATTGTAGCTAGCATTATATGCATAACTATTGAATTTTAAGAATATTTTTGGTTTTTTATGATTATAAAATTAACATGAACTTTTTTTAAAAAGCATGACAATATTGAAGAGGCTTATAAGCATTAATTCAGCAAATATTTAGTTTAATCATATTTATTTTAAAATATGTTCAGATAAATGAATGGCTATAAAATAATCACTGTATATTCTTAATTTTGTTAAATGAATCCCTGTCATTTTGTGTCTAATTTGAAGACAATTTTTTTTTGGTATCCATTCTCTGTCTTCTATACATGAGAAATTTCTCATAAATAAATTTTTTTCTTGTTCAATTATTAATAAATTTCTTAGATATAAATTATTATAACATATTATGAAACATTTTTCAACACATAAAAACAATGTCATTCCAGATAATCTCCAAATACATAAACCAATATTTTAAAAAATAATTATACTACTAGAAGCTACCAAAATCTAAATATACCAAAATAATTCCCTTTCAACTGTATAGTTTTGTTCAGAGGGAATATTAAACTTCTAACCTGGTTTTTATAAAGAAAACCATTTTGTTGTTGTTGTTTTAGTTTTGCTTTGCTTTAAATGGCAATCCCAAAATGTCCTTGTAAATCTTACCCTTCTCAGCTTCACAGGGCTTTTCAGAATCCTCTAGGGGTTGCTGTGACCCTGTTTTGTCTGCACACAGCTGTCTCAGTGTGGAGACCTGGCATCTAGAAAACAACATAGCATATACTCCATGTCAAAGTTGGTTTTAATGCAAAAGGGACGATTTAGTCCTCATTAATAGCCATTAAGTGGTTTGATTACATCAATGTTTGAAAAATTTTGAAGTAATTTTTAATTTCCTCTCTATTATTAGATCATTTTTGAAGCAGAACGTGGCAAGGGCAAAACTGGAGAAATTGCAGTGGACGGCGTCTTGCTGGTTTCAGGCTTATGTCCAGATGGCCTCTTATCTGTGGACAATTGAATGTTACTATCACGATATTTGACTTCTTATATCAGTTCTGTTTTTGGTATTATATCATACAACCCCCCATTCTCAAAATACAAGCTGAAAAATTGTACCAACAGAATATTATTGTAAGATGCCTTTCTTGTAAAGGTGTGCCAATATTTGCTTTAAATATAGTGCCACTGTGTCTTCTCATGCATTTCTAAATTTTTCCACATTATGTTATGAAATGTAGAAATATCAGTTTATCTCCCCTCCTCCCAGTATATATGGTCTGTCTACATGAGTTGACGAACTTCTCTATACTTTTCTAGAATAATCCCCCCCCAAAAGTGCAGAGAAATGTTTAACTGTTTGACTCTTATGACACTTCTTGGAAACTATGACATTAAAGATAGACTTTTGCCTAAGTGGTTTAGCCTGATCTTTCATAGCCAAGCTTGTACATTTAAATTCTTTGTATTAATAATATCCAAATAATCACCTGTGTCATAGTTTAATTTTTCTAAGTAAGAAAATATGTTGTTGATTCTATGTTTACTTATGTGTGTGATTATTTGTTTTTCTGGAAAATGTAGTTTTTATTCTTTTCTTTATAGAAATACTTTATATTCTTAAAAAATTAAGTACTTTCTATTATAAGACTATATGGGCCAGGCACAGGGCCCACACTTGTAATCCCAGCACTTTGGGAGGTCAAGGTGGGAGGATCACTTGAGCCCAGGAGTTAGAGACCAGCCTAGGCAACATAGTGATATCTTGTCTGCACAAAAAAAAATTAAAAAATTAGCTGGACATGGGGGCACATGCCTGTAGTCCCAGCTACTCAGGAGGCTGAGGTGGGAGGATTGCTTGAGCCTAAGAGATCGAAGCTGTGGTAAACTGTGATTGTACCACTGCACTCCAGCCTGGGTGACAGAGTGAAACCTTGACTCAAAAAAAAAAAAAAAAAAAAGAAGGAAAAGAAAATAGGACTGCTTTATTAGGCCTCATAACTACACTGCAGATTAGCACATATTGTTAAACTCAAGGCCTCAGAGAACTACCTAAAACTAAATTAGCAGATAGTAGAACTCAAAGAACAATGGATACCTTCTTCTTTAGTTCTCTTTTCTTGCAAATTCAGGAAGAGCTTTGTGTGAGAAACATAGGTATATTTCTTGAGGGGAATATTATATTCTGTTTCATATTATGGGTTAGAAATGGGCCTGAGATGACTCCCAGGCAGAAGGTTCCCCAGATATTTACTTATAGTCACCTAAAGCAATCAAGGCATTGAGCCACAGGAGAAAGGAAAGGGAGAAGGTAATCTACTTACTAATCTTTACAATCTTATTTTTATAGTTTTTTAAAAAAAATACTGAAACCTTAGTAATCCTTCTTCAACGATGTTCTCTTTACTACAACCAACACACACAACTTTTTATGATGTTGGGGGGAAACCACGTTGTTTTTCCCTAATATGAGGGAATTTGGGCATACAAAATGAATATAAGACTGTAGCTATATCTGTTAGAATAACTGCTAGTTATAGAAACTTTAAAAAATAGTGTTCCTGTTGAGATCAGATAAAGAACTACCCAGCTAAGGCAAATCATCCCACAGAATCATGAGAGATAATGCAGTGATTGCTTTAAGCTACTAAATTCTGGAGAGGTTTGTTACACAGCAAAAACTAACTGATACAGGTGATTCCTAACACTGTGGTAGAACTTGAAGAAGCCCCCCCCCATCTCTTCAGTGACCAAGGACATTGGAGAGCATAATGTGGCTTAGAATAAAGGAAGATGAAGAGGAGAACTTAAAATGAAGGACAGTGCCCAAGTGATCCAGGTTAAGGGGAAAAAATGTTGAACCAGAAATGAAATAAGGAGACCTGAAAATCATGCGACATATGGATAAAAAGTCAATGCACAAAGCCAAGTTCAGTTGAATTAAGTAATAATAGTCCCTGTTTCTCTAATATCTATAGCAGAGACTTCTAGTTGCCTGCTCATTTTTTTTTTTTTTACTAGTACAATCACATAAATATATTTTTAGACTGCATTTCCCAGCCTCTCCTACAGATGGGGAAGCCACTGAGATAGAAACTAAAGTCATTGGTGGGATTTTCAGGAAGGGTCATTAAAGGGGGCTTACAGCTGGCAGCCCCCATTTACCATTTCTCTCCCTCCTTGCAATGTGGTTGTAAAGGCAGGAGTTCCATGAACCACCTTGTGATCATAAGAGCAGGGCCACACCCTGTGAAATGTGTAACTGAAGGAAGTCTGGGTACCTGATGATGTTGTGGAGTCTGTACCATACCTGTCCCAGACTGGTCACTGCTGGACATTTTATTTTATTTATTTTGAGTTGTGGGGGTACATACGAAAGTTGCATGCAGGCGAGGTTTGGGCTTCTAGCTGACCCTCTCTCCCTCTGATAGTGGACCAGGTATGCTGAACTTTTTATTAAGTGACAGAAAAATAAGCCTTCTCTTGGCTTATCTAGGATTTCAAACAAAACACAATCCAGACCTAAGTGATTGTTCTTCCTGATCCCTGAGAGCTGCCCCTGCCACTTCCACCACAAGACCATAGTCATGGGGACTAACTTTGTGGATCCTTAAATACCAACACATTGTTTTGAATTCCAAACACCAGCCTGTAGTGTCATGGAGCTCCAGCTTGGACCGGTGCTGAATCATACTTTGTGGAACCTAAGGTCAGCTTATCCCGTCATGGCTCCCATATCTGTTGTCCCTGGCCACCACCCAACATGCAAACCCCTCTTATCACCCATCGTCTCCCTGTCTCATCCCCACAATGCTATGGGCTCTCTCCTGTTGACACTAACCTCCTATGTTCTACCCCCATCACTCATACCCCATTGTCTGGTAAACAACCCACCCATCTTAATTCATGCCAAAAGTCTCTTCCTTTCTCTCAAACTTAGTTGAAACTAGGCTCTCTCCCAGAGACACTGCTCCATGTGCAGCCTTATCAAATGAAAGTCACTCATCTTTCCACACTCCACACGTGGCAGGGTCTAGGGTTGACAGTGGCATTCTCCTTGTTCCACTCTTGTTCACAACCTCTTATTTCTCTGTTTCATTGTGAAAGCCAATGTTCCTTGGAGATGCAGTTAAATCGTTCTACAGCCCTAGGTCCTTCCTAGCCATTGTCATCAACAGCATGGTGATGTCTATGCAAATGCCCATCCAAGATCTTAGCCTCCTGGTTCTTTGACCTCTATCCCAGTTGCCATCACCTCCTCCTCTGTCACTAACCATGGCTACCCCTTGGACTTGATCATCGCCTCTGAACTCTTGAACGCCAACATCCCACCCTCTGGTTTACCTACCTTTCTCCTTTTTCTCCTCTCCCTATATTTACTCTTTGGCCTTTTAGAAACCCCCATTCCTTTGACATCTCCATTTGTTCCCCCATCTCTTGGCTTCCTCCTGGCTTCACTTTCCTCTCTGATAAAACATAACCTAGACCTAGACTGCAAAGCCCATTATCCCTTCAAAGACACTGTTGCCAATGCCCCTTAAGGTCCACGATCTTGTGTCCTTCTACTGCCATCAGACAGAGCTACTTTCTCCTAAGAACACCACCTCTAGTCTTTTCAGTCTGAACGTTAATCCTGACTAAGGAAGTAACCCAAAGCTATTCAGAGTGAGGGGGCTCTGGGGAGGTGTACTTTTGATTACGTAACTCACTCCTGGGGCAAAGAACTCTGAGCCACGTTACTATAATCTTAAGACTGGTCTCATAACTTTGTCACATCTAAAAAATCCTTGAATGTTCCTCCATTATCACTGAAGAGCAAAGCAAGAAAGTGACACTTGAGCACTGGCCCCACACAGAATCACTGTTTATTGCTTAAGAAAACAAGGAGACGATTAGAAATTTGAGCACTTGTGGGATATTTGACAATATTAAGCAATATTTTTAGGTGGGATAATGGTACTGTGGTTATGCTTTTTTATTCAGAAAAAAGAATTTTTTCTTTAAAGAAACATCCTGAAATATTTAGATGAAATTGCATGATGTCTGGGATTTGCTTCAAAATAACATGGGAGAGGGGGAAGTCGATGAGAGTATTCCAGAACTTTTTTCTGGAATGAGCTGCATAGCAAATATTTCAATCTTTGTGGGCTAGACATCTTTGTCACCATTACTCAACTCTACCATTGCAGCACAAGAGCAACTATAGACAATATGTAAAGGCAGGAGTTCATGAACCACCTTGTGATCATGAGGGCAAGGCCTACACCCTGTGAAATAGGAGTGAATGTGTTTTAATAAAACTTTATTTTAAAGCATGTAGGTGGCCAAATTTGGCCCACAGGTTGTAGTTTGTCAACCTCTGATCTAGAGGAAACAAGATAAGCCATGAGTTGATCACCAGTGACACTGAGTGTTGAGTACATGGGGTCTCAAAATACCAATTGGTCTACTTTTCTATATGCATGAAATTCCCCACAATAAAACATTTTTTAAAAGCAAGAAAATGTATTATACATTTTTTAAAAGATTACCATCACAACCTCTTAAAATAAAACTATTTGGCGCTTGAAGCATTAAGCCATCAGCTGTTTGTAAAATATCCTCCTAGTAGTCACCTAGTGGTTCAGAAATCAACATACCACTGACCTCTTGGTTTTCCAAACCAAGATGAGGTAGGACCTGTAGGTTCCCGAGCCAGCATTGCTATCAGCGCATAATTCTGGGCAGGCTTGGGGCCTCAGGCTTGTAACCTGCAAGCTGCACTGATCTTACTATTCCATGGTGTATACATACCACATTTTCCTTATTCATTCATCAGCTGATGGGCACTTAGATTGATTCCATATCTTTGTTATCGTGAATTGTGCTGACATAAACATACAAGTGCAGGTGTCTTTTTTGTGTAATAACTTTTTTCCTCTGGGTAGATGCCCAGTAAACCACTTGTACCCCTAAAGTTATTGAAATAAAAAAATTGAAATTAAAAAAAATTCATTGAGACCAGGTGCCATGACTCATACCTGCAATTCCAGCACCTTGGGAAGCCGAGGCAGGAGGATTGCTTGAGCCCAGGAGTTCCAGACTAGCCTGGACAACATAGTGAGACCTCACCTCTACAAAACATTAAAAAATTAGCTGGGCGAAGGGGTGTATGCCTGTAGTCCCAGATACTTGGGAGGCTGAGGCTGAAGGATCTCCTGAGCCCAAGGCTGTGGTGAGTCTTAACTGTGCCTTTGCACTCCAGCCTGGGCTACAAGAGTGAGATCCCAACTCAAAAAACCCCAAAACATCGATCTATGAGAGGGTCACTTTAACTCTCCTACGAGAGAATTAAAGATTACCATCACAACCTCTTAAAATAAAACTATTTGGCGCTTGAAGCATTAAGTCATCTGTCCCCTCCCACACAGCACAGCACAGTATTTAAGAGCAGAGCTGTGAGACTGCCTAGTGACATTACCTACTCTCAGTCCTAGATTTTCCCAAATGATGACAACTGTAAAGCCTACCAGAGAAATCAGGAAAACCACCCCAGGACACCTAATGTCACCAGGCCTGGACATGTTAGCTCTTGTTATGAGATGTCATCTCATATGTTTCTCTTTTTCCCCAGTCCATTTTCAAGGGGCAAAAACATGTTTCCTGAGGTTGCTGACTGAGCATCTAGCTCACATTTCCCCCCACAGGGTATGCTTATTGTTTTTCATTGTACTAGATACTGCTGGGTTCCCCTCCTAAGTGGCCCCATCAATTCATAGGCCCACTAGCAGTAGAATGGGAGGGTGTAATCCTTCACTTCCTGCCCACACTTCATATTAGCAAGTCATCCTAGAAAATTTCACTGTGGGCAAATGCCGGCTCCTTGCTGTTTCCACATGCATTCCTCTAATTACGGGAGAGATCAAACATCTTGCCAAGATGCACTTTCGCGTCTGCAACTAATGTCTTTTTATCCTTGAGTCACCACCCGTGTTCCACAGCTTGGTCTTGGCTCTTCCTCACATCCTCTGTTTCCCTGCTCCAATCTGTTGGGACTCGGCCCAGCACGTGGGTCCCTTCAGATGATCACCATCGGTTCTGGGGGCTGAGAAAAGTCTCCTTGTGGTCAGGGAGGTCTCTTCTGTCCCTCACTGACCTCAGGGAACTTCAAACCCCACGTGAAGAGTGTATCCTGCATCGCTTCTGAAAGATGGCAGTTGGCACATGAGCCACCCCTATAACTCCTCTTCTTGGGCACTTGATGCCTTCCCAAGAGTGCCCCGACCTCCGCCTGGCCTGAGGAAGCCCTCATTTTTTGTATTCTTCTTTTCTCTTGAAGGCACAGAATATTTGTGAGATGACTATGGAATATTTTTACTACCCTTTCCTTCTCAGTAATTTCTTTGTGTGCCTATATATTTATTTCACTGACAATGTTGCTAAAAACACATTTAAAATTGTCTTTTTCAAGTACAAAAATTATACAAGAGATTTGGTATTGTCAATTTATGGCTATTCATCATTTATGATCCAAAACAGTATTGACAACCCATAATTCTACTGCTAGGTATATACCCAATAGAAATGCATAGTAGCACTATTTGTAGTAGTCCCAATGAAACAACCTGAATATCCATAATGTCCATTGTGAGTAGAATGGCTAATAAGCTGTAGCATATTTATTCAATGAAATATTATGAAGAAATGAGAATGAACAACCTAACGCTCCCCACAGCAACACAAGTGAATTTCAAAAATATATCATTGATCAAAAGAAGACAGAAAGTACATACTGTATGCTTCCATTTATAGAAGTTTCAAAATAAGGCAAAAATAATCTATGGTAGCAAATTTAGGATTGTGTTTACCCTTGTGGGGGGAGTGCTGGAAGGAAACACAAGGGGCAACTTCCTGAGGGGGTTGGTTATTTTGTTTCTTGATGCTTTTTGAATGTGTGCATGTTCACTGTGAAAATTATCAAGCAGTACACTTGAGATCTGTGCATTGATTTTTCTATATATGTGTTATACATCAATAATAATTTATTTCACAAAGTAAAAAGTAAACCTGGCATAGTGGCTCATGCCTGTAATCCCGGCACTTTGGGAGGCCAACATGGAAAGATCACTTGAGCCCAAGAGTTCGAGACCAGCCTGGGCAACATAGTGAGACCTCATCTCTACAAAAAAATCAAAAAATTAACCAGGCGTGGCGGTGTGTACCTGTCGTACCAGCTAATTGGGAGGCTGAGGCAGGAAGATTGCTCGAGCCTCAGAGTTTGAGGCTGTGATGAGCTGTAATCATGTCACTGCACTCTAGTCTGGGCAACAGAGTAAGACCTCAATTCAAAAATTAAAAAAAAAAAAAAGAAATGGAAGTATTCTTCCCACCCTCCACTCCCCCACTCCCTGCCCCACTTTAAGATGAGCTTCAGCTATCTGGTATTGTGCCAAATGACCTGGGACACCTAGAGTGAATTCAGTTCTCAGTGTGATGCACATTGTGACTGAAGCTACACAGACTTATGTGTAATCCAGCCACCAATGACTCTTGCATCAGGGTTATGGCCTGACCTTACAACCGAGCTACTGATGGACCCTGGACATAAGCAGAAGCTGGAGGTGAATGGCATCAGAATCTGGGGAGGAAGTTAGGTCCAGGGACTGAAACCTGAGGAGGAGGAAATATTTCTGCCACTCAGGAGCCTGCAGTCCTCACCTGTCACCACATCTATTGGTCTCTCTGGACAATGATAAAAGTTTCTGCCTCTCCTTTCTATCCTCGTTATTCCTTTTAAAAGACTTTTTCCTCCTAAGACGATTCCAAACTTTAGCCTCACAGCTCTCCTGCTGAACATGAGATGCTTTCCACTTGGAGCAATCTTTTTAAAAATCCTCTCGCAGAGTTACAGCAGTGCCCCCTTGTGACAGTTTATGTGCATGTGCGTAGCTGCCACCGAGCAAACGGCAGAGGTGTCTTCAGTATCTCCTGCTCCCTCTTCACTCCATTTCTTCTCCTCCCCGGTGTATTGTGAGCTCATGCTTCTCTCTGGGCATCCAGAACTTCCCAATTCAGTCACCCTTGAAACTGTGGAGAATCCAGTCTTGCAAACCATTTATTCTCTCCCAGTTCACCCCCTATTAATGTTTCTGTCCTATGTCCCATTCTGCTGGTCTCTGACAAGTGAAGGGAGACTCCCCTTACAAGATAACTCAGAAATAGGGAGCAAAGAGCTTAAAGTGTAACCTTTCCTAAGTAATATTTGCTGTTTTATAATAGCAGCTTCCAGTGTCTTAATCCAAATGAATGAGTAAGAAGGGAATTACAGCACCATGATTAGGCGTCCTCTTCTGATGTCCTGCAAGTCACACAGCCACATTAAGATGGGCTGTGTCAGCTAGTGTTTGCTGGTAACAAGCAACAGAAGCAGACCCAGCAGGCAGAAGTTACAGTAAGGATAGCATGAGTATTATGATGGAGAGAAAGACCAGAGAGCCAGCCTTGAAAATAGACTGCAGTGCTAGAAGCAGAACTATGGGAAAGAAGCCATTGCAGGAAAGGTCTAGTAAGCATACTACCCTTGCCTGAATGGTCCCTCACCATGGTTAGTCTCCACATTGCTCTATTCAAAATTCACATTCCAAAGAGGGGTGTGCCATCAGCCCAGCTGGGGTCATCTGGCTGCCCCTAGCTAGGCAGTAACAGTAACCTGATTGACTGTTGGGAAGATGGACTGAAAACTGGGTAGTAGTCTAAACCCACCAGAGTCCACCAAGTGAACCCCATCATGCAAAGCTGGAATCAAGTACATGTAGTTACCCCAGGCAACATACAAGTCTAACTTACTTACTCTCATCATGACAAAGGAGTTGACACCTTCATTCTCTTCAGCAACCAGAAACCTAGGTGGGACTTGAGTCAGGTTTGAAATGAAAAGCAATGAATACAAACACTATTATATGAGCCAAATGGTGCAGCAACTATAGCGTGTTCGGTTGTTATGGGAAAAATGAGGCTGAAAAGAAAGAGTGTTTCTCTTGGGCACCATAAATCAGAACAGTACACTTTTAGCCAAATGTGTCCCCCACTGAAGACTCAGAGAACACAGCTCTCCTTTATAACGTTGCCGTTGATGAATGGGCCTTCCTGGCAGCATGCCCAGGTCACATAATGAAAGGAGGGCTGTGGATGGTATGTACAATGTCAGTCCATGAGAATGAGCCATGAGGCTATGCGGTGCAAGAATGAAAGATAAGAAAGCAGCACTGACCAGTGTTTCAATGTTCAGTGCCATGCCTCACTATTCTGATGAACTGCTCTTACAAAAAAATCTCCCTTTCCAATAAAACCCCAAGAACCAAAATGAAGTGAGGCATTTCATGGGATAGTCCACACAACAGGATCACTGGCAGACTATGCTTCTTCTGGGAAAGAGCTGCTTTCAGAACAAAACCCCAGAAGGCGGGCCTCAGCTCAGATTTCTGGAAAGTCATGGAAAAGGCAATTGAGTAGGCAGGCAGGGGTCTTTGAGTAGCGCTGGCATCCCCTTGTTCTATTTTATTCTGTACTTTTTCTGTATTTTCCTGATTAAAGGGAATTTTGAAGAATCCCTAGTAACAAAATAGTACAAATGTTGTGCTGCCTCTGAATTTCCATCTTACGATGTGCACCAAGAAGTGACTGAAGCCAGGCTTGCCGGTCCTCCATCCTTTACAAAATGTATTGCCATAAATCCATGGTAGAATAATACACATTCTAGGAAATTGAACAAAATAGACAAACAGTGTAGAAAAGGAAAACAAGAGGTATAGAAATGAGCTCAAGATTACTACAGGTACAAGAGGATGTTAAATGGGATTTTTTCCTGACTCAGAGTTTTGTCCAAGGCCCCAAAGCTGAGCACAATGATAAGCATCCACCGGTTCTAACCCTTAGGACTTACTAAGTGGTGAGCCCAAAATACTTTCTGCCACCCATGCACCCCATGCCTCTCTTCAGCTTATATACAGGAGAAGGCAAGAGGGAAAGAGGGTTAGTCACCGTTCCGGAAACTTTCTTCTCCGCCCCAACTCCACCCCAAAGCAAATAGAGGGGGATTTTGAAAGAACCACTTGGAGAGAGTGACAGATGCTCCTGTCCTGAAAGGCCATCGTTGGCACCATCGTATAATGATGTCTGACTATCCCAAAAAACTAACAAATGAGAAGCCAATTAGAACTGCCTAAGACTGCCTATGACAGCCATGAGATTGGCTGCAGAAGGAACATCCTGCTTCTGGGGTTTGCAGGCTGGAGGGGCAGAGCTGCTGGGTTTCTTCCATGGACTGAGTGCACATCAAGCAAGTCACTGGGCATAGGCTGTCTTGGAAGGTCCCCACCCGAGAGGACTACCTGCAAGTGAGATGACCCAACAGAAAGAATTGAACAAAATGGACAAACTCATTTGATATTGAACTATTTATAGAATAAAGGGTGTGTGAGATGTGCCACCAAAAGAAGAAGCTGGCAGTCAACCATATGGTGCATTGTCTGAACTAAAAATGGGTGGGTAGAGCCCCCAGCAAAGGGAGAGTCTCCCAAAAAATTCCAAAGGTGAGCCCCTAGAAAGAACAAAGGAGGTAGCCTTTGAACATCAGCACACAGAGGGCTCCAATACCAACATCACTAACTGTATTAGTTTTCTGTGTCAGCCATAACAAATCACCACAAACTGGGTGACATAGAACAACGGAAATTTATTCTATCACAGTTCTAGAGACAGAAACCTAACATCAAGGGCTCAGCAGGACTATACTTCTTCCAAAAACTCTAGAACGGAATCTTTCCCTGCTTATTACAGCTCCTGGTGGCTCCAGGCATCCCTTGGCCTGTGGCCACAACCCTCCAATGTCTGCCTCCATCTTCACGTGGCCTTCTCCACCATCTCCATCTTCTCCTCTGCTGTCTCTTATAAGGACACCTGTCACTGGATGTAAAGCCCACCGAGGATGATCTCATCGAGATCCTTAACCTAATTACAACTTTAAAGACTTTTTTTTTTTTCCAAATAAGGTCACATTTGCAGGTTCCAGGATTAGGAAGTAGACATGTCTATCGTTTTCAGAAGGCCACCATTCAACCCACAATACTAATCAGATGTGACCTTTACACCACTCTTCCCTTCCCATACCTTGACTTTGAAGAGACCAGAAAATAGTGGTGGGAGTGGGGGAAAGGGTAGAATAAGGAGAGTAAAGAAACTAACCTACATGTCTCTCTTTTGAAGTGCCACAGAATTGTAGGTAACACCTGTGCTGAGGGAGGGTCAGAGCTTTGAACTGGATGAGTGATTGAAGTCTTAATATTAGATTAGACTGGACTTCTTAACAACCTAAAAATAAGACTGTTTCTTTAAACCTGAAAGGGACTGGAAAAGCTATAGAATTTTCTCAAGCCACAAGCTCCAGCCCTGGATCAGGCATGGGGCCAGGGAGAAAGCAGAGCTTGTTGCAAGGCAATGCTGAAAAGAAATAAAGATTTCTTCCTGTTTACACCCTAAGGAACCCAACCTGTCCAATAAATTAGATTTATAGGTTTCTCACTTCTTTCTTGTGCTATAAAAAAATCTTATAGTGATAGCCTTGGGAAACTAAAGTCTCTTAGCTTGGATCTGCAGTATTCTGTTTTTTTTAAAAAACAAACTACAAGAAAGTGCATCGCTTAGCCCTTCTGATCTTAGCACTGAGGTCTTAGTCCAAACCATGTCTTTGATGAACTAGGTATATGGGCAAAGGCTCTGAATAGACATTTCTCCAAAGATATGCAAATGGCCAGTAAGTACATAAAAAAATGCTTAACATCATTACTCATCAGGGAAATACAACAATGGCAAAAGTAAAATGGAAAATGCAGGGAAATGCAATGGATGAAACTTCAAGTCAGATTTTAAAAATCTATATGACCAATTAATAAGTAAAAAGCTATAAACTGTTTTCTGCTTGTATCAGATAAAAAGTACCAGCCTAGGCAACATAGTGAGACCCCATCTTTACAAAACAAAAGAACAAAAGGCTGAGGCAGAAGGATCATCTGAGACCAGGAATTGGAGATAAAAGTGAGCTATGATCATATCACTGCATTCCAGCCTAGGAGAAAGAATGAGACAGTTTCTCTCTCTCTCTCTCTCTCTCTCTCTCTCTCTCTCTCTCTCTCTCTTTCCCCCTCTCCCTCTCTCTCTCCCTCTCCCCCTCTCTCTCCATACATATACACTTAGTTTTATATATATATAAAATCTGATTAGTTAAATATTTATTGCTAAATTCTGGGGAAATGCAGAAGCCATATGAGAAAAAATTAAGTAACTTATCAAACAACAACTGCTGTACAGTGTATAGTGTTATTGTGGAATGAGATTGTCTAGGATTAAATACTGGCTACTTAATTTGCCTTGGTTTCTAATTGCAAATTTTATTGTGACACAATGAGAGAGGGCTACACACACCACTAACAACAAGGCAGTTTAGGTAAAGCTTTTTAAGAAACAGACAGGGAAGCAATATACTGATATCCCAAACCAAGATATTCTGATTTAATTGACCTGAAGTACAGTTTGACCACTGGGTGTTTTAAAAGTTCACCAGGTGATTCTAATATGTAGCAAATATTGTGAACCATTGACATAGAACTCTCATACATTGCTGAGGAAAGTGTCTAATGGAAAGTTGTTTGGCAGTGTCAACTAAAACTAATATATACCTACCCTATGGTGCAGCAATTCTACTTCTGGGTATATACTCAAGAGAAAGAAGGACTTATGTTCACTAAAAGACATAGATAAAAATGCTCATAACAGCTTTATTTGTAGTAGTCAAACTGAAAACAAATATCCATCAACAGTAAACTTTATAAATTGTGGTAGATGCATACTATCCATTATTGCACAGAAGGAAAAACCACAACATGAGTGAATTCCATAGACAAAATATTGAGTGAAAGAAGCTACATACAAATGGGTACATACAAAACGAGTCCATTTTAATGAAGCTCAAACACATAAAACTAACCTAGGGTCATGGAGATCAGACAGAGGTTGCCCATGGCGGTGGGAGGGGCAGAAGAGAGCCCTCTAAGGGATATTATATATCTTGATCTAGGTGATGATTAGCTGGGTATATATTATAATTTTTTAATTTAATTTAATTTTAATTTTTTTTTGAGTTGGAGTCTCACTCTGTCGCCCAGACTGGAGTACAGTGGCCGCTCCCGGCCACCGCAGCCTCGACCTGCTGAGCTCCAGCGATCCTTCTGCCTCAGCCTTCCAAGTAGCTGGAACTACAGGCACGTGCTACCACACCCAGCTAATTTTTTTTTTGACTTATTGTAGAGATGAGCTTTTACTAAGTTCCCCAGGCGGGTCTCAAACCCGCAGTCTCAGGCAATCCACTCACCTCAGCCTCCCAAGGCACGGGATTACAGGCTGAGCCACTGAGTCCAGCTTAATTTTTTAATTTTAAATTTTAAATATGTGAGGTACAGTTCAGAGTTAGGTATACAAATGTTCATTATGCAGGTACCCTTGTTGATGAGGTGTACCTCCCCTTCCCCTGGCAGTTTCCCACTGCTGCCAATCCCTTTCTTAAAGTATTATGATAGTTGTTCAAGGTCCACTTATGAGTGAGAACACGTGATACTCAGTTCTTTATTTCCGTGAGAGATCACTCAGTAGTATAGCCTCTAAGTCCATCCAAGTTGCTGCGAAGTTCATAATTTTGTCCTTCTTTATGGCTACATAATATCCCATTGTATATACGTACTACATTTTTTTATCCAGTCCTCTTTCGATGGGCAGCACGGTTGGTTCCTTCCTTTTGCTATTGGGCATAATGCTGCAATAAACATGTGTGTGTAGGTATCTTTTTCACAGAGTGATTTGAGTTCCTTTAGGTATATTCCCAGAAGGGGGATTGTGGGGTTGGATGTATAATTTTATAAAGCTGTAATTTTAAGTATGTAGGTTATTCCTCAATGTAAAAGAAAAAATAACAGCAAAACTCAAGTATCTATTTATGGCAATTAAATTTTAAAGGCTATACCAATGAAGAAAATTTCATGTGGTTTTTCAAAGTGAATAATGTTTAGCCTATGGGCGGGGGATGTTTTTAAACTAGAAGTGTAGTCTCCCTCTCCACCCTACTCCCATCCTGCTCAGCCTGGAGAAAGTCTGGCTAATGTGTTTGACAAAAGCTCCCTCAGATACGTCTGATACACTTCCCCCACCCTGGTGAAGAATCACTGGTTTAAGCAGTTTGTGGCCTAGCTCTTCTGTGAGCCTCTGAGGGTTTTCACTGGAGATACTATGTCATTTCATCTGCATAAGTCTGAGGTATATGTTGCAGAAATTAAACATAAGGTTTCTGTTTTTACAATGCCTTTTTGTTCCATTTCCCGACATTCTCTAACTCCTGAGATTTTAGGGGAACAGTTCGAAGTTTTCAACCCATGCGTTATGTTCTATGGCTTATAAGAACATTCCCGTTAAGCCTTGGGTCTGGTCCTAGAGTTTTATTAGGAAATGAACCCAGAAAGATGCGGTTTCTCCGACCTCATTCAATGGAAAATATCTGTAACTATTCCCTTAGTAATGTGTAACATTAGCTTCTGGAGAGGATCCATAAAGAATTTTGCCTCTGTTCCTTGGGAATTTTCAGGAAAGAGCTGTATGAGTAAGCTCAGAATATCTATATTGCCACTCAGAGACTTAAAGCAGATTGAAAAAGGGTTTCCGCTGCACTAAGAGACATTTATCAAAGAGAATTCCAGAGTATTGAAGCAGCTGAAAGATAATATTAAAACAAAGGCCTGAAAATAACATATGATAAATTATCATAGAAATGAATACTATTATAGATATTCTACTTAAACTTTTCCCAAAAGAACTGTGCAGCAAACTTTTTAGAATCCATTGGCAGTCCTGTTGTAGATTCATTCCAGATGAACTCAGCCAGTGCTGTCCAACAGAACTTTCTGTAGCCATGGACATGTTCTGTATCTGTGCTACCTAACATGATATCCACTAGCCACATGTGGCTATTGAGAACTTGATGTTTGGCTAGTGCAACTAAGGAACCGAATTTTAAATTTTATCTATGCATCCATATGTGACAACTGTAGTGGACAACACTGGACTGTACAGTAATTATAGCTTGTCTCTTTGTTGAAATAATGATTTATTTATTTTTAAAAAAATTCAAACCAGAGAAATAATGGTTGTTTTGTTTTTAGACTTTTGACTAATTTCTACTTTTTATTTCAGTACAGAGCTCATGAAAATTAGTTATAATACCCCTCAAGGCTCTACTGACAAGGTTTTTAAGGTAACTCTTAGTTTCTAAACTAATTCCTTCAGGTTGAATGTTTCATAGTTTAAGTGCAATTGTTTTGACACATAGTGAATATTTTAAGAATTCAGTGTTACAAATTTGATCACAAAGGAAGTATTCTTCCTAGATCACCATTTAAAACTGGAGATTGTTGTTCTGGAGGCCTGTAGTGCTTCATATTTTTAAATGAGTGCTTCCAAAGAGGGGCAAGAGTACTCTGAAAAGGATCGAAAAAAGTTACAAAGGGAGAAGAGAAATACCATTAATTCGTGTTAAATTTAAGCAGGAGGTCATTGGCCTGAGGCTGTCTCTGTACCTTGAACTGCAGCCTAACTTAGTACATAAACTGAAAACCTAATCTAAGGGTATAATTAACAGCCAAATCTCAGTCAATCACAAACAGCCAAGCTTCCACCAATTACAGGCTGTCAAACGATCAGACCATGTACAAATGAGGCAAAGACCTAGTTGCAACTGATCAACCTATTTCTGTATTATATTTCCATTCTCTGTCTATAAATACTGACTCCCCATGGAGGTCTCTTAACTTGTTCTGGTTCTGAGTGCTGCCTAATTGATGAATCATTATTTGCCTAAATAAACTCTGCTAAATTTAAGTTGCCTAAAGTTTTACTTTTATTTATTTTTTTCTTTTCTTTTTTTTTGAGTCAGATTCTCACTCTGTCGCCCAGGCTGGAGCGCAGTGGCATGATAACAGCTACCACAGACTCAACCTGATGGGCTCAGGCAATCCTTCTGCCTCAGCCTTCCTAGTAGCTGGACTACATGTACTTTCCACCGTGCCCAGCTAATTCTTTTTTAATTTATTGTAGAGAGGAGGTCCTACCAAGTTGCCCAGGCTGATCTTGAACCCCTGGGCTCAGGCAATCCTTTTGCCTCAGCCTCCCAAAGTGCTGGGATTACAGGCATGAGCCACTGTGCCCTGCTAAGGTTTTTCTTTTAACAGGCAAAAGTAAAGATTAACAAAGATTCTTTGCTTGACCAAACTTTAGTCAGGCTCTTGAACCTTCTCCTAGGCCCATCTGTACACTTCTTTGTAAAATCCAGTTTTAGCAAAGAGCACTGCTAATCAGTTTAGTAAGAAGCATCCGCCCTCAATATCTGATCTTTCTCAACATCTGATTGGGTTCCTCATCCTCCACTAATCCCCAGGTGATGTCTGATCACCCTTGACCTGTCTTCAGCAAGAATTCTGTTAGGCTGGTTTAGCCAGAATCCCCTTACCCCTGATTTACCTCTTTGTAATTTTCCATCCACTGAACCTCCACCCTTAATCATAGAATCGCCCCGCTTCCTGATAATATCCAGAGTATTGGATTGGATACTCTGCATCTATGAACCTTTCCCCCTTACTTTAGAGTAGGGGATCAGCAGAACGGGTTGACACATTCTCTAGTTCAGCCACCACTGTGGCTTTACTAGATCCTTGCAGGCAAACAATGCATACAGGGGAAAAATCCTGGATGCACACGACCAATTAATGAACATTTACTACTTTCATATCAATGGATGCATGCTAGGGTGCAATATATACTTGTTTAATCAATTACTGCGTTAAATAGATGGTTCACATTTATGTCCACAGTTTTAACAACATCTAGCTGGGAACTGTCGTGACTGTCTTGATTAGAAGCAAAAATGGTAAGCTGTTAAGTAGCTCAACAAAGTTCGTTCGCTGCTAAAACACGTTAGTGCGGTTTCTTTTTCAACTCAGTCCCGGAACGGGGCCATAGCTCCTCCTCCAGGGAGCTGCAGGGAGAGGCAGGCCCACGGAAGCCGCCGATCCCTCTGCGCAGGCGCCGCTTCCCTAGCGCGCAGGCGCCATTTTCTTAGAGCGCAGGCGCCATTTTCTTAGCGTGCAGGCGCTGTTTCCCTAGCACGCGTGCCCTGGGTCCCAGGACCTTGTGCTCTGGTCCGTGGCCTTGGATTGGTGGAGCTTTGGTGATCCCGCCCAGGGGATCAGAAGTTGTGGACGCGTGGGTCGCTGAGAATTCCGAGACTGCGCCTGCGCTTTTCAGTAAGTTACGCATCGGGTTCGCTAGGCCTGTGCCCGGTAGAAGGACGAGCTGCTCTTTCCAGGGGAAGCTTACTAGAGCGGAAGCTCTCCCGTGCGCCCTGGGCTGGGTAGGCCTTAAAGTGCCCTCGCCCCCACTCCCTTCTCTCACCCAGCCGAGGTCGCCAGGGTGGGCCCTTAGGACCGCCGCTGCTTGTGTGCTGGGTACTGGGCTGTCGCCCAGGGACGGTTAGTAGCAGGCTGTACTTGTTGCACGACCCCACCTACCAGAAAGGGCCCTGGCGCAGTGCTGAGTGTCTGTTCCGAAACTGCGACGCCTCTGCCAACATTTGGCATCATTTCTCTCCATGGAGGAAGGGACTCCCGTGAAGCTGGAGAGCTGTGTGTGTTAGGGCTAGAACGTTAAAAGTTCTCTTTAAATTTTAAAGAGATCTAAAGATCTAAACAGATGTAGATTACTACTGATGTGTTACCAGCTTCTGAAAATTCTCACTGTGATCTTTCCCTTCATTCTTCTCAATATTTAGACAGTTTTGTGCAGTTGTAGTCACCTTCCCTGTGCTGTATATTAATTATTATGTATACACTTTTATATGCATCCAGTTAAATATTTAGCGTCTACTCTTGCTGGCACTGTATAAACTTTTTGGTATAGGTGTGTATGTAAGTATTATCTACATTAGCGTATGTTCTAGAACTGTGCTGTCCAATATGGTAGCTTCTAGTTACATAAGGGCTGAGCTCCTAAAATGTGAATTTTGGAGAATTAGTATAGAAAATAATGTAAAATATCTCAATCTGTTTATATCATTTACATGTTGTAACTACAATATTCTGGGTACACTAGATTAAAAGTATTAATTCCATCTATTTTATTTTTTATTTATTTATTTTTTTGAGTCGGGATCTCACCCTGTTGTTCAGGCTGGAGTGCAGTATCCTGATCAGGACTATCACAGCTCATAGTAGCCTGGACCTCGTAGGCTCAGGCGATCCTTCCACCTCAGCATCCCGAGTATCTGGAATTACAGGCAGGCCACCACATCTGGCTAATTTTTTTTATTGTCTGTAGAGACTAGGTTTCTCTATGTTGCTTTGTCTGGTCTTGAACTCCTGAGCTTAAGCAATCTTCCCGCCCTGGTCTCCCAGAGTGCTGCGATTACAGGTGTGAGCCACTGCATCAGGCCTCTATTTTATTTTTTAACGTGGCTACTAGAAAATTTTAAATTATTTTTGTGGCTTGCATTATATTTCTGTTGCACAGCACTGTTCTAGAAAGGGGTCAACAAACTGGCCTGTGGCCAAATCTAGTCTGCTTATTTTTGGAAACAAGTGTTATTGGAACAAAGTGATGCCCATTCACTTATGTATTTTCTGTGTTGGCTGTTCCTGCTACAGGAGCAGCAGAGTTAGATAGTCCCTACTGAAATTGTACAGCCTGCAAAACCTCTAGTATGTACTGTCTGTCCTTTTATAGAAAAAGTTTACTGACTTCCTGCTCTGGACCCATGCCTCGTTTGGTAGATATTTTTAAACCTTTTAGTTGTAGACCCACATAATTGTTGGTCAGGTTTACTCTGTGACAGGCATAGTTCTAAGCACTTTATAAAAACTATCTCACTTAATTCTCATATTAATCATAGGATGTTGGATTTCCCCCATTTTGTAGATGAGGAAATTGAGACAGAGTAGTCAAAACACCCAGCTTGTAATGCCCCTCGCTTCTGTGCCTTCTTGATCCTCCCTATCCAAATGGCTTAACTTCGCAGACCCACTTCATTAGCCCACAGTGTGCACCATGGGTTTTTTTTTGAAATAAGATGTTTTGAGTGCTTTTTTGAACTAGAATTGAGATGGACTTGGTCTCCCAGGGAAGAGGCCGAGGAACACTGGGCTTGGGTGCAGCGAGTATAAGCAAGCTGGCCTGTAGTGAAAAGAAATGAATCTCAGGCAGAGAAGAGAGAGAGCAACCTGGATGCTTTTCACTCATTTAACAAAAATAATTTTTGTTAAATAATGGTAAGCACCAGCCAGGTGTTTGCCAAGTGTGCCTAGGTGAATGCAACACATGTGGATCTCTTCCCTTATGGTTTCACAGCTAAGGCAGATGATAAAAATGTTTTCACATTGTGAAAAAAATGCAATGTACAAATTATTTGATGTTTTTAACAGGTTTCTTTGTAAAATGGAGATAAGCTGTGTCTGTATTTCAAGGTTATTGTGACGACTGAGATGACAGGAGTGTGTGGCAGTTGCCTCCGCTGTGAAGAGGTAAGTGAGGGACTGAGTATCAGGAATTGTGTGCATCATGACACTTAAAACATAGTCGCCAGTTGTAATTTGTAGAGGTTCTTAAGTGCATTGCACACAGAGGATGTTTTTAATGTTTTCTAATGTAGTGGAACTCATCTAGAAAAATCCAAAGTCAGAGAGATTCTGTGTATTCATTCCAGGAGCAGGACTGGAGCTGTCTTTGTGGCTGATGGTAGCCTTACTGGGAGGTCCTGCTTGGGGTGAGGGGAGGGTTGTGTGCCTGTGTGTGGTTTGAATCAGAATCACCTGGAAAGCTGAACCAGCACCCAGCCCTACCCTCAGAACTTCTTATTCATTCTGTCTGGAGTGAGGCCCTGGCATTGTTTTGTTTTGTTGTTGTTTAATTTCCCCAGATGATTCTAATATGCAACCAGGGTTGAGAACCACCAGTGGTGAGAGATCAGCCAGACTCGGGGAGCTGTGCCCATCAGTGTTGGAGAGTACTCAAGGGGAAGGCATAGGAGGCCACTTTTCATCATCTGGCCAAGGAGCTTGGGCTCCACCTGAGAGCAGAGGGGAACCTCAGAGGGCTTTAAGAAGGAAAATGAGGGAATATGTTGTGAGATCTGTACTAGAGGATGATCCCTCTAACAAAGTGCCATGATCAGAATGAAGGCAGTGAAGAAGCCATTGTAGCTGGCCAGATGATGGGGAGCCCAGACAGGGTTTGGTACCCTCCTGTGTGTGTTTCCCCTAGCAACCGGTATCTATCCATGTGGAAACACCACATGTATTGTAATTGGCCAGTTTCTTATCAGTATTCCTCCCACTGGGCTTTCAGTTCTTTCAAGGCAGAGACTCTCTTTAGGCTCAGCATCTAGTACATACTAGACATATAATAAATATTTGTGGAATGAGCTATCTAGGACTCTAAACTGGACACACAGCTTACTTTGTCATTTTATGGCAGTTATCCAAATTTTGTGTCCCAGTGGCTTCTACATTATACCCTTCTAGGACAATAAATGCTTTTTCTATCTACATGATTGTCACATAGGGGAATAGAAGGTTTGACAGGATGTAAGCACTCTTAAAAATATGAAGGAGATTGGAAAGCAGTATGATGGCTCCTCAAAAAATTAAAAACAGAATTACCTTCTGGGTGCAGTGACTCACGCCTGTAACCCCGGCACTTTGGGAGTCTGAGGCAGGAGGATTGCTTCAGGTCAGGAGTTGAAGACCAGCCTGGCTAACATAGCAAGACCTCATCTCTTAAAAAAAAAAAACAAAAAAGTACCAGGCATGGGACTCATACCTATAATCCCAGCACTTTGGGAGACTGAGGCAGGAGGATTGCCTGAGCCCAGAAGTTCGAGACCAGCCTGGGCAGCATAGCAAGACCTTATCTCTACAATAAATCCAAAAATTATCTGGGTGTGATGATACATGCCTGTAGTCCCAGCTACTTGGAATGCTGAGGCCAAAGGATCCCTTGAGCCCAGCAGGTTGCGACTGTGGTAGCTGTGATCGTGCCATTGCGCTCCAGCCTAGGTGACATAGTGAGACTTCAACTCAAAAAAAAAAAAAGAGAGAGAGAAAAAGAATTACCGTATGATTCAGCAACTTCACCTCAGGGTATATACTGAAAAAAATTTGAGCAGGGTCTCAAAAAGATAATTGTATGCCCATGTTCATAGCAGCATTGTCACAATAGCCCATAGGTGGAAGCAAACCAAGTGTGAAACAGATGAATGGATAAACAAAATGTGATAATGTACAGGCAATGGAATATTATTCAACCTTAAAAAGGACATCCTGTCACATACCACAACTTGAGGACATTATGCTGAGTGAAATAAGCCAAACACAAAAGAGCAAATACTGTATGATTCCACTTATATGAGGAGTCTGATCCATAGAGACAGAAAGTAGGATGGTGGTTGCTAGAGGGCTGGCGGAGGAGGAGTGGGAGTGTTGTTTGCTGGATGCAGAGTTTCAGTTTGGGAAGATGACAAGAGAACTAGGTATAGATGTACAACAGTGTGAATGTATTTAACACTTCTGAGCTGTACACTTCAAAATAGTGAAGAAGATACATTAATTTTTTTTTTTTTTTTGAGTTGGAGTCTCACTCTTTGTCGCCCAGGCTGGAGTGCAGTGGCACGCTCACGGCCACCGCAGCCTTGACCTGCTAGGCTCAGGCGACCCCTCCGCCTCAGCCTTTCAAGTGGCTGGAACTACAGACGCGCCACCACGCCTGGCTGGTTTTTATGGTTTGTTGTAGAGACGAGGTTTCACCAAGTTGCCCAGGCTGATCTCTAGCCCCTGGACTCGGGCTCAGATAGTCTTCTTGCCTCGGCTTTCCAAAGTGCTGGATTACAGGCTGAGCACCAGGCCAATTAAAATTTTAAAATAAATATGGAGAGGTAAATAAAAGAACACGTAAAATGAAGAGCAGTGTGCTTTTTTAATGTTTACACATGAACACATTAACTTCTAGATTTACACAAGAAAGTTTTGCTGATAAGACAAGTGGCTGCTGTAATGCTGCTGAAACCCTGAAGCTACAGTTACAATTCCCTTCACAATCACCTTGAAACTTAGATCTTCAGTTAAGAAATTCAGCTGGTCAAAGATTTCTTAACTTCCTTGTGTACACTCTAGGCCTGTCTCTCATTTAACAGTTTCCTGAGTATCTGGCAAACCTCAGTCCTAATTTCTTTTCTTCAATATAGAATGTAGGCAGAATGAATGTTTCTTCTTTGTTAAGAAACTGTCCAGTCAGGCCCAGCACTTTGGGCGGCCAAGGCAGGAGGATTGCTTGAGCCCAAGACCGGCCTGGGCAGCATAGCGAGACCTTGTTTCTGCAAAAAACAAAAAAATTAGCTGGGCATGGTGGCGCATGTGGGAGTTAAGGCAGGGGATCACTTGAGCCCAGCAGGTCAAGGCTGCAGTGAACTGGGAATTTGTCACTCACTGTATTCTGGGTGACAGAGTGAATGAAACCCTGACTCAAAAAGAAAGAAAGGAAGAACGGGAGGGGAGGGGAGGGGAGGAGAGGGAACTTTCCAACAAGTCAAGGAGGGCTCAAGTGTATTGAGCAGCTTGAAACCTTATCATTGAGATACAGTCGCTTGACTTCCTTGGGATCTGAAGCAGACAAGTTTGAGAGAAAGGTTTAGCAGTTAAGAGTGATTTTTAAAAAATTTTCTGTGCTATCTTACTTTGTTTATTTAGCTTTTGATTCTTAGGAAGACTTCTTTTACTGTTTTCAGATTTTAAAAGCAGAATTTTAAAAAGGAATAGTTATCTTTTAGTATTGGTTCATAATATCCAGGAAAAATTATCTTAAGAACCTGAATTACTTAAGATCCTGAATTGATAGCCCCCTGATAGACCACCCCCCCCCCCCCAGGTTTTCTACATTTCAGCTCCCTCTGGTGGTAAAAATGCAAGACTTGTAATCTTGGTTATCTTTGAGCATTCCAGCAGGGAAACACAGTGGGAACCTCATAGTATGGCCAGGGATACTTGACTCCTCATATTTTGGGTAGAGTTCGAGGGCAGGTGCAACTGTTTAAGATTTAGCAATCGACTTCTGAGGAAATTATGAATGCAAAGCCACAGGTAATGTAGGAAGGCAGGTAGAAAGTGATTTTCCATACCATTTTCCAGGAGGCATCTATCTTAAATGTATATAGTTTATTATGAAATTATACTATACCAGTAACTCACTTCTGATTATGAAAATAACACATGATTACCACAGAAAAGGGTAAAAGAACACATTAATATCACCTGTTTCAGAAAATGCTACTTTTAAAAATTTATGGATCTCTTTTCACATATAATTTTTAAATAAAACTTGGATCAGACTCTATTATTTTAACAACAGCTTTATTTAGATGTCATTCATATTCCATACCCTTCATCTATTTCAAGTGTACAATTCAGTGGTTTTTAGTATATTCAGAGTTGGACAACTCATCACCATAGATGACTTTAGAAGATTTTTGCCACCACCCCCCAAGAAAACCCTGTGCCCGTTAGTAGTCACCCCCCATTTCCCTTCACCCTTCTGCCCAAGCCCTTCCTACTCAGCCACTCGTCTGTTTTTTGTCTCTATAGATTTGCCTATTTTGGACATTTCATATAAATGGAATCATACAACATGTGCTCTTTTGTGTCTGGCTTCTTTCACTTAGGATAATGTCTTCAAGGGTTATCCATGTTGTAGCATGTGTCAGTACTTCATTCCTTTTTATGACTGAATAATATTCCATTGAATGGATAGAGGCTACATTTTATTTATTCATGAGTTGATGGATTTGGGGAGATTTTTTACTTATTGACTGTTATAAATAATACTACTATGAGCATTTGTGTACAAGTTTTTGTATGAACATGTGTTTTCAATTCTCTTGGGTAGATTAGCTAGATCATATGATGACTCTTTTTAGTCTTTTGTGTATATAGTTTTGCATCCTGATTTTTTTTCACCTAACATTATTTTATGACTGTTTTTCCATGTCATTAAATATTCTCTAAAAACATGATCATAAGTGGTCACATTATTGTATCATTCTAGGAATAGGTCATCTTTTTTAAACCATTCTCTTATTTGGGGGCCTTCCAGTTTCTTCTAAGGATATTACATTTTGTGGCACTTGTTAGATAGTCCAGACCAGACAAATATAGACTGAAGGGTATTGTGTAGACAAGGTTATATATATTATGTGCAAGGTTATATATATTATGTGAGGGAAAAAATAGACTGGTTACATAAAGTAAACATTTGCCTACCCAAGATGAGAGTCACACAGGCATAATCATCAAGCAACTTCTCACACTTAAAAAGTTTTTTAAAAAACTAATGAAACTAAACTCTGTAGGGACCAGTAAGTCTAAAGTCATAAATCATCTGGATCATTGAGTCTGAACCTTCCCCTGATTGTTCAGAAGACTAAGAGGGCAGCATAGTGCTGCCTGTTGACTTTTGGGACACATAAGACCTAGCTCTGGCTGCTTCCCAACCTGTGCTGTCTCACCGTTTCTTTAGATCACTGGAGCCATTAACAAGCCGTTTTTGTCCTGTTTTCTGCTCTATTACATTCAGGAAAGTACCACTTCCAAGATGGTAAAATCAGCCAGCAGTTGAATGATATAGCTGAATATGGAGGAGATAGTGCAGCATTGCTCAGCATTACCGTATCGATGCTAACACTGACATGATTTCATCCCCAACACAATCACCAAATTCCACCCAAATGAATAGACTCATCTTGATCTAGAAAGATCAGTGATTTGTAAAACTGAAGCTAGAAAAGCTGTAGCAGATCCTCCAGCAAGCTTCTTTTAAGCAGATTTTATACAGGAGCTCTTTGCAATGCTGCTCTTGACACTTAACTATACTACCTTGCAGATTCCATTTTCTAATGTGTCACACACATTTGTGTCACATAACTCCTTCAGAAAACATTGCATTGGGTAACTGGCAGAAAGTGCTATTTTATTTTTTTTTTATTTTTTATTTTTTTTAATTTAATTTTATTTAATTTTATTATGTTATTGTGGGGTACAGTTAGGGGTTAGGCATACAAAAATATTTCGTTCAGGTACCCTTGTTGATAAGAGGTGTCTCCCCATCCTCAGATAGATACCCACCACCATTAATCCCATCCCCCTCACCCT
>CAUYQG010050409.1:0-16764 GCA_963574415.1 Tarsius wallacei | reverse complement strand
AAATCCAATCATCTTTTTAAATTTATTAAAAATATTTGTTATCAGCATATAGAAATAAGACTGTCTTTTGCACATTGCTTTTGTTCCCTGAGACTTTTTTGTAGTCATTTATCAGTGCAAGGAGGTTTTTGACAGATTCCCCTAGGTATTTAAGGTATAGGATCATACCATCTGCAGAGATAGGTTGACTTCCACTTTTCCTATTTGGATACCCCTGATTTTCGACTCCTGTCTGATTGTTCTAGCCAGGACTTCCAACACTACGTTGAACAGGAGGAGTGAGAGTGGGCAGCCTTGTCTTGTTCCTGTTTTCAGGGGAAGTGCTTCCAACTTCTGTCCATTCAGCAATATGTTGGCTGTGGGCTTATCATAGATGGTTCCTACTACTCACAATAGCAAAAACATGAAACTATTCCTGCTGCCCATCGAAAGTGGACTGGATAAAGAAAATGTGGTACATATGCATGATGGAGTACTACACAGCCTTAAAAAAGGACAAAGTTATGAACTTTGCAGCAACTTGTATGGATTTGGAGTTCATCATATTCAGTGATCTATCACAGAAACAGAGAACTGAATACCACATGTTCTCACTTATAAGTGGGTCCTAAACATTTATCACAATACTATAAGAGAAGGATCAGCAGTCACAGGACACTGCCAGAAGGGGGGTGGGGGAACATAACATCACTAAGGGTACCTGACCCTAAATCAGGGAAAGTGAGGACCAAACTTCATCTGCACATAAACTACTTATGTACCTAATCCTGACTTGTACCCTTTATCTTTATAACAATTAAAAAAATAAGAAAAAAATTTTTTAAAGTCCTAGTGTAGGAAGGTATTAACACCTCTGCTACAACCAGAGGAACTGTTCTAAATGCTGTCTGCCTAGTAACTCAAATTTAGGGATATTTGATTTTCCATTTTATTTTTGTTCTCTCCTAATATATTTTGCAGCTACTTATTATTTTTATTAAAAGGAAAACTTTGAATAAACTATTATATGAGATCTTCCCCAGAATATTTTTTTAAATTTTAAAACCAGCATTGTTGATTGACATACATGTACAAATATACCCATGTGCTTGTATATAAATATATGCATATGTATACTATACATACAAACATATATCATGTTAAAATGCTTAAGCTATCCATTTCATCTTCCTTACTTTGTAACTATTATATACATTGGGTCCCAGCAGTTCTGCATTGGAATGTGCTATCTGATGTATGCAGTCCAATTTCTCCAACAGCATGAAGAATACCTACTGTGGGAATCGGCTGTATGTCAAGCATTGGTGTTCTACTGCCTGCTAATTTTAGTTTTTAATAAAAAGGAGAAGACACAAAGCACAGTAGTTTTTAATAAAAAGCACTAAGACGAAACAGAAGCAATACAAAGTATATAAATCATGTTTCTTCCCTTACGATCCTCATCTTGACTTTTATTGCCTCATTGGGGGACACTGTTAAACAGGGGGTAGGTCAGTGAGCCATGTTGAGTAAAAGACAGGTCTTTGGTTCTTAGATTTTAAGTCATTTGACATTTTAAATTTGCATTTGGAGGCCATGAAGGAAAATAACCAACATTCCCTGTTCCTTTGTATCTTGAAATGGAAGCTATTTTAAGACAAATCTTTGTTCTGATCTTTGGTCCGTAATGAAATAGTCTTCATTTTGTGTTATATCCAGCAATAAAAGTGACAACAGCAATATGGAACCAGGATGTAAACAGAGTTTATTCCTTCAAATCCAGTTGTGTAAAAAATAAGAACACAAAACAAGGGAAAATAATTAATCCAAAGGGTTTTATTTTTTGTTGTTGTTGGTTTGTGGGTTGTTTTTTGACCATCAGTCTCCAAGATGGATCGTGTCCCAACTGCTTTTTAATTAAACCCTTACTTTTAGTGCTATTTTCTTCCATGAAATTAATAAGAGATCATAGAGCTTTTGGAAAGTATGAATGTTTGTTAAAATATAAGTCTAGCTGCTGCAACCAAAATCCAAGTGTTTCATAATTAGAGTTTATTTCAGTCCCACATTACTCTGAGATAAGCAGTTGAAAGCTGATGTGGGCTTCACGATGTTCAGGACTCCTAACCTGAGATCCTTTCATGTTTTTATGTTATGTTATAACCCTCCTGATCTAAGATGGTTGCTTTAACTCCAGCCTTCACAGTCACTTTGCAGCAAGAAGGAAAACGGAGAAAAGGATACTCTGGGCATTCCCCCAAATTAGTTTATGCTTAGTTTCACAAAGGGAGATTGGGAAATTCTGTCTCAATTATAGATAGTTCTGTGTTCATGTAAAATTCGTGGTTCTATCACCATAGGAAGAAAAAACGACTAGATATGGGGAGTCAACTGGGAATCTTTGCCAGAATACAAGAAAGTATCAGGAAGAAAATAAGTACTACCAGTAAACTCACCATCTAAAGACAATATCACCTTTAACTTTTGGCCTATTTCCTTTCATTACTTTAATGCAGTTACTATTTTTTAAAAGAATTAGACTGTATGTTGTATTATGCTATTTTTGTTTAATAATACACCCTGAACATGACTTTAATGTTAAACTTCAATGTTTAACATCCTAATGACTGCACAGCATTACGTAAATACTATATATGTACCACAATATACTTAACTAAATTGATACTTTTGATTACTTTTATTTTTTCTAATTATACTTTAAGCACATTAGTGTTTATCATTATTTTTGTGACTGTGTAAGTTCCTGAAACAATAAATTTTTAAAGTCATGATTATATTTTTCAAAATTGCCTCTCAGAAGGGTGGTGCAAAGTTGTATACCCACAGTTAGGATTAACGGTACTTGTTGCTCCCAATTTTTTCCATTAATAAATATTGTAAATTTAAAGATGATTATTAATTTGGTAGTTAACAAATGGTCCCTTATTATTGTAGTTTTGTCTGTTTGCTTGTTTTGAGTCATAGTCTCACTCTGTTGCCCAGGCTGGAGTGCAATGGCATGATCACAGTTTATCACAGCCCTCAAACTCCTGGGCTCAGATGATTCTTCCACTTCAGCCTCCCAAGTAGCTGGGATTATAGATGCATGCTACCATGATTGGCTATTTTTAATTTTTTTTTTTATAGAGCCAAGGTCTTGCTATGTTGTCCAGGTTGGTCTCAAACTCCTGGGCTCAAGCAATCCTCTCACCACCACCACCATACCTGGCCCTCTGCTATTGTTTTAGTATCTATTTCTTTGAGTGTGAGCAACAAATAACATTAAAAAATATATATTGCTAATTTGTGGTTCAGGTCTAAGTTTTCTCTATATAATCTTTACCTGTTTTTCTACTTACAAATTTTTGAAATCTCTTCCTATAATGTGGTTATAATTTGTCTTTAAATATGTTTGAATATTTTTCCAGCTTGCAGTTAGACTTCTCTTTCAATAGGTATTAATATTCTTGGACATTTGTTCTATTATCATATTTAGAGAAGAATTTATTTGTAGCTAGCAATCAATAAATGGTCATTTAATGAGAGATTGAAAGAGTGGACATTTGGATTTACTACCAAATTTTAGCATCCCTAATGCCTACTGTTGGTCTTTTCTTCTTTTGACCAGGTTTTCCACATCCTGAAACTTTAAAATTTGGTTTGAATTGTGATTAAGTAGAGCATGTATTTTAGCAATACCTTTGAGAAAGTATTTATGTATATTATGCTTGATGTGCTTGTGCATATCAAAATATTCTATTGATGTTACCCAAAAACTTGGGTGATTGTATCAAATTCTTCATTATGGCTGTTTCCCTTCAAAACTCTAATCCTTTTTTTCTATCTTCTGGCATGTAATACAAGTTATAAGAGTAGCCTGATTTTTATTTCTTTGTAAGGAATTTTTGTCGATGGTGTTGTTTTATGTTCCTGGCATCTCTGAGGAGTTTGTTTTCTCCTCTTGAAATATGAAAAAAAATCAATTCAATGTAATAATATGAGTGGACATAGATAACATTTCATAACTTCCCCTGGAAATCTTCACAATTATTTTAAACAGATTTGGAAATGTTTCCTTCCACTCTGCCCTTAATTCTTTTTTTTTCTTGAGTCTATCTGGCCTCTCCCACTGCAGCATCAGTTTATGCTATTTGGGTTTGATTTTCATATCTATTGTCATCTTTCTCACTTAAAAAAAATAATCTTTGTCTTTTTGGCTTCTTCATTTGGGTAGAATTTAGAAGGTTTGCTCTTGTACCAGCGGTTTGACTTTTCTGCTCTGACAATTATGTGCCTGTCTTCTAATTACAATTTTAACTTTGCTTTGGTATTTTTCTTCCTCAACATTGTCTTCTTAGCTTACCCTGTTCTTGTTTTGTTTCTGCATGTGTGTTAGCTCCTGTTTTCTCTCATTCTCTGGACTTATCTTCTCATTGTTTATAGAGTTCTTGTTTCAAGGAATTTTATTGATCCTATAAAGCAGATGCTTCATTTGTGTTTGCTCTAGTAAATATTTCCCCAAATGTATGCTTCTCCTATTTGTTTTGATTTTCCTTTATTATTACTATTATATATGTGTATATATACAGTAATACATATACACAGCAATATATATTACTAATATATATATTTCCATATATATGAAGAGAAAGAAATAGCGACAAGCAGACCGAGGGAGAGAGAGAGAGAGCAGTATCTTCAGGACGCAAGCTTTTAACCCTTTTTATTTCTTTTTATATCTATTCATGCTTTAACAAAGAAACATCTATGAAGTAGGCCTGATATTCAACCATAAGCACAAAACACAAAATAATAGTACTTGGATTCCTGGATCTTTTCACATCTGAATGTTTCTTTTTATTTTTTAGGAATCCTCATTTCTTAACCTGGAAGACTGGATGTTGTAGTCATATGTTCATGTTGCTAGTTCATTGATTCAGACACTTGAAAGGCATGGCTGTTTTCTGTTTTCAACTTTCTGTTTGAACTGGTCCTATATCAGGTATAAGGCGTGACCATGCATGACCTTCTTTCTTGAGCAGCTACCTATTTGCTGCATCACTGAAATGAAGCTTTAGCTTGGACGGATGACCCACAGTTTGCTGGGTTAGCTGCTTCATAAGACCAGGGCAACCTACTCCTGTGGTTTCCTTATCTTACCACCAGCTGGGGGGTTTTCTAGGATCCTGCAAGGATTATTCCTAATCATGCTGTATTTATTTCTCAAGCTAGAGGCTTGCAAGATAGTTCTTGATGTTTCCGTTCACACAGTGTCTCTTCTCACTAATATTTAGCAGTTTTATGTTTCTGAAACATTGTTGGCATTATTTCAGGGTGGATATATTATTTCCTGCAAATTGTCATCCATCGGTCATTTTAGAGGAACTCCGAGGGGCATAGCATAAAAGGATAAGATATATTTTCTCAGGCTGCCATTGTATGTGACATTGCCAATATATTAATGCCATCGACTGTATATACTGTTCTGATTCCTGACTTCTCATATTATATAATGATCATGTTTCTACATTATTTGATATTCTGGCAAAAATTGCCTTAATAATTCCCTACTATTTCATCATGGAAGTATCATGCATATATACATATACCTCCTCTACCCATGAGAGTCAATGAGTTGCTGAGCTTGGCCCCAGGGTGGAAGTGTAGCTTTTCACAGGGTTCCTGTGAGCTGTTAGCAACATATTCTCCCTCGAATTGAAGGAAGCTGTGCTGGTGGCCAGTCAAGGGATCGCAACACAATTCTTATAGTGGTATTGATTAAATATTTCTTACCTGTTCATATGTGCCTTTCTTTACCCTCTGCTCCAAAAGATCACACCTAAATATCAAGTATATCTGTTTATTATATACCTACATTTATGTATAAATATATTTTTGTGTAATAATTAATTATGTTACATATGATATATGATATATAAATATAAATTTATATATTGTATATATTATTAGCAGAGTGTTTCTAGGATCAGGGATATTTAATAAAATAAAATTTGTGATTAGAATAAAGAAGGAGACAAGACATCACCAGCTTATTGATGATAAGTGCTACCCCCAGTACCTTGTCTTGTCCCCCAGAGGCTTGCTGAGGCATGTGGAGGAGAGATGGAAAGCCAGATGGTGCCTGTGGCTCCATATTGATGATTCCTACAGGGTTGGAAAGCAATTACTCAGTACCAGTCCCCTGGGAGGCTGCCGACAAGGCAGGCGTGTTCCCTGCATTCATCTCTACAAGGTGTTATAATTAAGCCAACAGAATCATAGCATCCCTCTGATGGATGTACAAAGAATCAGCATGGACCCTCTTGGCTTGTTCATTACCTCAACATCACCTACACAGACTAATAATTACTCAAGGAATTTATGGCATTTACATGTGACAATGATCTTTGCTGTATTAATGCCTCAGAAAGCTAAGGTACAGTGGGCAGTTAAAAACCTGTTTATAACTAGTGAAACTTAAGCACTGAGGGTTTAGGTAGCTCTTACTGGCACTATCCTTAAGCAAGATTTTAGGTATCTTTATGGAGAAGAGGATTAAGGTATGTGTTGCATACTACCATTTGATGATTATAGTTGGCAGCAGCTTACTTAACGCCCTGTAAGCTTATTAAATGTCCTTCTCTATTTGAGGTGTAACTGTCTATTATATGTCTCCACTGATTTTGGCTCGTTGCAGAGTCTGGGCAGCAGAAGATCCTCCCAACTAGCACATTGGGAATTCTTGGTTGATCTTAAAGGCTGATTTTAGATCTGTCCGTCTCTATCTTGCATTCCCATCTGGAAGGAATGCAAACTGAAATGGGGTCTTTTGTTACTCAGCTTCTTCTCCTTGAGGGGCCTGGAGGCTACAAATAAATGAGAAGTGTCTGTTCATCTTGCGATCTGGAACTCTTGCCTTGGGATACTGGCAGAGAAAGAAAAATCCAGAGAGAAGAAAAGTTTCTATCTTATTTTGAGTTCCCCGGAAGCAGAGTTTGAGTGAATGCTCTCCAGAGAGAGTGAGCAAAGCAAAGCAGGGTAGGGATAGAAGTAGAAGATAACTATAGATGGGAAGGAAGGTCTAGACTCAGCCTGGCCCCCCTGGGAGCATTGGATTAGGTATGAATCGCACCACAGCGTTGTCCTGAAGATAGGCAAGGGGACTGGGCTGTGATACTCCTGCACCAGTCATTGGCTATCAGCAGCTTCCCCTTCCCAGGGGAGGTACATAGGTGGTACTGCCCAGCCAAGAACAATCCTCCAGAGAAGAGTGAAGGTGCCAGCTGTTAGCAAGCTGCCTCTGTGGCATCTATAGAATGACCGCAGCAGCCCAGGGAAGAGGACCTGAAGGGGACACTGAAGTATCAACTACAGCTAATAACTTTTACCTTCCTTTCTCTTTCCCCCAGCAGTCACTCTCTCTAGGTCTCTGTTTTGTATAGCTGTAGCACTTACTGCCATCTGGAAATAGCTGCTATGTTTATATATGTACTACTTATTAATGTCTCTTCTGCACTAGATCCCATAAGTTCTGTAGCTTGTCAGTGCTGACTCATCAGTTTCTAAAACAGTGCCTGGCACATAGTAGGCACCCAGGGCACAATTTGTTGCCTGCATGAATGAATGAGTGAAGGGCAGGGTGAGGTAGGACCACTGGACATCTGCCTAGTTTCAACTGTAGTGGACACCGTCAGTGCCCATTCAGATCACCTCAGATCCCAGCTTCTTAGCCCTGGGTTCCTATCTTCCAGCTTTTGCATGTTTCACTCCTAACAAGTTTCATCTGCTTTTTGGTTTGCATTTTATTAGTCTGTGTCTGACTAGTTGAGATAATAGCTAAAAATTGATTGGGCCCTTTCAGCCTGTCAAGCTCTTCTTTAAGCACTTGACATGTGTCAAATCAGTGTTTCTCAGTCTTTATGTACACACAGGTCTCCTGGGGATCTTGTTAAAATACAAAGTCTGTTTCAGCAGTTCTGATGAGGGACCTAAGGGACTGCATTTCCACTCAGGCCCCTGGGGAAAGCTGAGACTGCTGGTCTCCAGACCACACTGTGAGTAGCAAGGGGTTCACTCATTAATCCTCATAGCAGCTATGTAAAGTAGGCATTTTATTATTTCCCTTTTGCATATGGGTAAAATTAGGCACAGAGAGGTTAAGCACTTGGCTCAAAATTATTGGGAGATGGAACCAGAACTTCAACTCGGGCAGCCTGACTCCCAAATGTGTCATCTGAAATGCTTGGAAGAATGGTCTCAATGTAAAGATGAAATTATAAATGAGATTGACCAGGCTAACAAGTGAAGACAGTGCTTCCCTGTGGTGGCTCTCAAGGTGATTAAAGCCTAGACACTGCCCCAGGACATTCAGAGAGAATCAATGAGTGAGTGTGACTCAAAGCCAGGCTGTTTCACTCTCAGTTTCTCTTCCAGCCCCCCGTGACTCCAAACCATTAGGCTACAGTTTTGACAGTGTTTCCCAATGACTGAAAAGAAAGTAATGAGTGAGTGCCAGTGCCTAACAGAGGTGGGTGACAGCAGCTATAATTTCTTAAAGATCATTTGATTTGCCCTTTGTGATATTTCAACATGTAATGTAAAACAGCAGGCACCTAGAGATTTATAACCCAAGTCACTCTAATTGATTTCTTGGCTTCCTTGGGTCTAATTAATTTTTACTGTGTACCCTAAAATGGTGCTGTTGGCTTCCTAAAAGCTGTTAGGAGGCAGATGTATCACAGTTTATGAAAAATTGAGTCTTGGCTTTTATTTGGTAGGTAAATAGAAATTGATTTTGCTGTTGAGGTCCAGATTTAAGAGAGGAAACCTGACTCCAGAACTCAACCAAAGATCCTGGATTACTCTGTCTTGGTTTGGGCTCCCCTAGGAGAAGACTCTGAGACAAAGATTTCAGTGCAAGAACGTAGTTCTTGCAAGGGAGTTCTAGGAAACCCCTGTGAGGAATGGGGAAGTAAGATAGGGAGAGGAAGCAGTTGCTCTAGAAAGGGTGTATTGTCCAGTGTGTTACTACCATGGGCAGCCAGTGCTCAATCTCTGGAGTTTTGTGGGGGTCAGGGTAGGTCTCATATTTCAGTTTTATTCCAACCAGTAACAAGTGGACCTGGGGTATTTACTTACCAATGCCATCAGTCATGGGTTGAGGGCTGCTCTCTGAGGGGCATGGTGTGAACCCCCAACACTTCCGGGCATAGGCCTGGGCAGCTTTGGTAGTCAGAGAAAACTCTCCATCAGAGACATGGAAGTGCTTACACTTTGGAGCTGTAGGGTTAGGCCTGCCTGGGAGTGGTGAATTGCAAGGCATGTGGACAGGGCACCTACAGTGATGGCTACAGTGCCCAATATAAATTGCTTGCTTTGACCTTCTCTAGTACTCTGGTGACTTCCTCCCAGTTCCCAGCCTCTTCCTCCTAACCTTGAGAGGAGCCCATAGTGGACATGACCCATGCCACTGACTTGGAGAACTTTAAGGCAGCAGTCCATCTTACATTTGATCATACAATACTGTATCCCAGTTTAGAAAAATACAAATTAAATGCTAACTATAAATTATAATTATAGATTACAACTATTGATGACATCATGCAAACTATAAAGTACTTTGGGATTTCATTCATTAGTTTACTCAGAATGCCCCTCATGGTGACTTTTCTTTGAGTGGACCCTTAGTCACAATTTTTAGGTGAAAAAAAGAAATACCCTGCCAAACTGAAAATTGAATAGGGGCTTCTGTGTTGCAGTCATTTTTCTGTTGGCTTAAAATTTAGTCTTGAAAATGCAACATTTGTGTTTAGTATTGTTAGAGGTGAAGGAGGAATAACAAAGTGCATTCCAGGAGGATGAGAAGTCAATCCGGCTCCTTCCCCAGCTCTGCTGCCTGCAGGGTGTTGCTCCCTGGATTTTCTGACTGGCATAACACAGGCCATCTTGCCTTCTGGCATCTCCCAGGCCCAGCTGCTGTGTGTCCACCTGTGTGCCTTATTTCTGCCCGAAAGCAGAAAAACAAGGAAAAGACAGTGTGGTCACTAAGACTGGACCTGAGGTTTCAGGAAAGGCTTTCCCCTTGGAGTCAGTTGTCCCCACCCTGAAGCTACTTACAGAAGCTAAGGAGGAAAATTTATGAACCTGTTTCCCTCTACCATTGGTAGACACCACAGACCAGGAGGACAATTTCAAGATCAAGCCCTGATTGGTATTTGGAAATGTGCCTTCATCTTGCTTTTTGTTATGCAGCTCAGTGACAAATTTCCATTTTTGTTTTATATTAATTAACATAGCATCGTGCTCACCATGTGCCAGAGTATATCCTTAAGCACGTGGCAAATTAAACTCATCTAGTTTTTATAACTTCACCACAGGATAGGTTCTGTTGTTATTCCCGTTTTACAGATGTGGACATTGAAGCACTGAGAAGTTGTCATAGTGATATTATCATGAAAATAACATTAATATATTTCTGACTCTTTGGTTAATACTTCTGCCCCTCCCTGCTCCTATCCTAGGTAGCTTAAGGAATGTTTTTCAATATATATTAAAGAGTTTGTCTGTGTTCTTGCTGGATTATTATAAGAAAAATGTTGCCCAGACTCTTTTGTGGTGAAGGGTTGATTGTAAAATCGGCACATAAAAGAGAAAATGTCACAGTGAAAATTAACTTTGAAAATGCTCTAACTACCTCCAGAGTACTGCTTTGTGGTTTTATGTATATAACCCTCTGTGGTAATTCCAAGGATGCTGAAGTTCTAGAACAATAGAGCTTGACTGAAGAAAGGACCTTTCGAAACAGTCAGCTTTTAAGATAACCATCAATTCTGTGGGGTTGAATGGGGATTGGGTCAATAAATCAGAGAGTTTTGCTTGTTGCAAAGTTAATGTACTTTTATTTTCACATCAAGCTTCTGTAATCTTAATGCCTGGCAATAGGTTTATTTGCTACCTTGAGAATGTCTACTCAAGCACAGTTGTGCTTTTTGAGGAAGTATAGGCAAATGGTGAAGAAAACAGTCTCAAGAAGTAGAGGCCTGACTTTGACTCCCAGCCTCTTCTTAGGTATTTAACCTTGATAAATTACATAAAGTATTTGAATCTCAGTTTGTTCATCTATAAAACGGGCACATAATCTATACCTATACCTACCTTACAAGGTCAGTGTGAGGTTAATTCCCAGGAAAGACATTGAAGGGTGCCCAGGACTTGGTCACCTACTCCTATTATTCTAGAGTCATGGGTAAAGTCAAAGCATATGTGATGGGAGTCAACTATATCATGCTATTCTGCTTAATAATTACCATTATGAATGGACTTAATAAGGGCCTGGTTCCATTGCTTACAAGCTTCTGAACTTAACCAAGTTACTCATCCCCCATGGCTCAATTTCTTCAACAGCAAAATGAAATTATTAATATTACATTTCTCCTAACATTATACTGAACATTAAATTAATTAATATATGCAAGAGTCTGAAGACAATGTCTGAGTTTTTTGTCTGCTATCACTGCTCTATCCAAGAACCAGGCACATAGTAGGTACTCAATAAGCATTTGTTAATGGACTATCAGTAGCCACAGCAGGAAATAAATTTTCACTTTAAAGTGACCCATGACTCTAGATAAAATATCATTTTTAAAATAGATGTTGTACTTTCTAAATCATAATATTTGGTCACAGAGTGAATTGATATCATGTGTGGTCACATTCATTAATGCCATCACTGATCTCATCCCAAAATTCTATAAGTATTGAGAAGCCATCAAGTTCATGGTGGTAGATAAAATGTCCCAAAATTCTAGGGTTTACTTGAAAGCTTGAATTTTATTACTGCCAACACACACTGTCACTTATTTACCTTGAAGTGACAGACCTACTTCATTCATTTTTAAGAAAATGTCTGTCATATATCCAAGTCTGAATAAGCCTAGTTACTGTCAGTTACTCTTTCAAGTAAAATTGATATCACTTGGGAAGATGACTGATTCAGTTCAAAACGCAATCTCATAAGTGTTTCAATCAATTGAGAATTATTTTATGCTTCCTTCCTACTTTGTCATGCAAAATATTTTAAAAGCATGTTCTTAAAGAGTGGAGATTGTGTAAAATTGATCATTGTTAGCACTTCAAGAAGGACATTCTTAAGTGTTTTTTTTTTTTTAAACAGTCAGCATGTGAGAATGAATAATCCAATAACTTCTGGTACCCTAGAAGTCTGGTGCCATTGTCTTGATTTGTGTGATAATACCAGTGGTTTTATCCGTTGTTGCTTCTGTACAACGTGTAAATGTCATCACAGTGAAATATGCAATAACCTCTTAGTATCATTATGAAGTTATTTTGACCCCAGGGACACTCTGAAAGGGTCTTGCGGAAACCCAGAGACCTGTGGATCATGCTTTGAGAATTGCTGAACTACAGAAATATCCAGCAGGTCAAACTGGCCAGTGAAAGGAATAGCAGAGTCAAGGATGACTTAGTTTCCCACTCTAAGAGAGTGACTAGACACAGATGCCATTGCTGACAGGGCAGAGACTAGAGGAAAAGTAGGTTTGTGATAAGTTTGTTTCATGGTGGAGCATGAGGCATCTAGAAGATATTCTGAGTTGCACATCTTGTGCAGTTGTTCATTCAAAAAGAATAATAGTGCATCTGTGTGCTGGGAACAATAGTAATGTTTTTTATTTCCTCCTTTTTTCATGCAGAAGTCATTTTCTTAGTGAAATTGTAATCTTCTTTAGAGGATGACCTGAATTATATATTTAGGAAAAAAAATCATTATGAATTTAATACAATGCAAGACATTGACGGGGTATCCCTGGTTCCTAAAAGTGATATTCTCCTTCATGCCTCCACACAGTGACATACAGGTTTTCTCTGATCATTTATCACTGGCCAACAAATAAGACAGAGTTATCCTAACCTTCTTCTTTAATAAGGGAACTACAAACTTATGTCACTAAGATCTTGTATACCCAACAGACTGGTGAAAATTTAGAAATCTGACAATACTGAAGGTTGGCAATGATGTGTGTTATCAAGAGTGCCTGTACTCTGCTGGGTGGGATATTAAACTGACATCACAATTTGGGAAACAATTTCACAATATTCTGTGAAATTAAACATTACTGTTTTGGGGATATATCCTACAAAAAATCTAGCACAAGTTTACCAAAAGAACTGTTCGTGAAAATTGTTACTAATATGTTCATAATGGCAAAGAAAAAAAAAACAGAAAAGAAAAAGTCAAGGAACAACCTAAATGATCATCAATAGGAGAAATAATAGTGGTATAGTCCTACACTGGAATACTATACTGCAGTAAAAATGAATGAAATACCATCCTGAAATCTCAGAAAGAAAACTTAAAAGAAAAAAAGGAAACTCCAGGAAAATTGCATACATTAAGATACGTTATTTATATAGTTCAAAGCAAACATAATTTTAAATACATTATTAATTAATATATACCTATTTGATTAAAACTATGTAAGAAACAAAACAGGACTGCATTCAACCCAGAATTTTAAGGACGTGTTTTCTTCTGGTGGGTGTATAGACATAAAAGATGTGTTTTAGTAGAAATACATGGATCAATGCAATGATATTGGTAACTTATTCTAAATTGGGAGAGTGGATAAATGGATTTTTATTTTAGTATAATGACGTAGGAAATAAACAAATGTATGATGTAAACATTGTATATCATTATATTTTAAACAAAAATAATATTAAAATATGATGGAAGGAATCGTTTTCTTGTTAAAACCTTACCTCAAGATTTTGTAGCTTTTATATTTTTGCATAGATATATGAGCTTATCTGCATGTCTCCTGATAAATTATGAGAGCTTCCAGAGGGAAAAATCCCCTTATTTTAGTCATGTTTATATCTTGCCTTTAAAAAGAAAAAATTTCTAGGATATATTATGTACCAAGTCTATGTTTGCCAACCAAAAATAATTAATCAAAATGAATACATAAATAAAATCTACTTTCTGGATTGCTCTATAACCAAGATCATTCACTGATTTCTCACTTGTATTTTTGATATAAGGATATTAGCTATCATCTGACCTTTAGATGTCTGTATATAAAATTGTCAATTATTTTTCATACATTGGTCTTTAGGTAAATATTGTGATGATTATATATTATACAAATATAAAAGAAGAGAAAATGTCTTTTTGTACTTGGCTTAATATACTCTTCAACCTAATAAGACAATGAATAAACTTTATTTATTTAAATAGAAGAAAGAATGCTGAACCAATTTTGACTAAGTTTATGAGTGAGTTTGCCTCAACCAAATAATACAAGAAATTGACTATGCTAAGATAATATTACAATTATTTTCATGTTGAGACCAGATATCAGAATAATATTACATTTAAAAAAGAAATATATGGTGTTCTGTCAGTAATCAGCCATTGAATATGTCAATTTAATCACATCATTATGCCTTGCTGTTACTTCACATGAGACACTTGCAAGTCTGTTTGGTAACAACGTTGTGTCTTAAATACCATATGTGTGTGAACAATCTGTCCTCTGAAATCATTTGGAGTCACTTCCCGTAGCCCATCAGTGTTCTTTAGGGAATTATACAAATTAATAGAGTGCTGTTCCCTGCACCTCTTCAACTTTAGTCTCGACAGTGGAGAATGGGAACATGCATGTGCCCTCCAAGAACGGGGAGCTCTCAGCATTTTGTCTAGCAGAGGTAATAACACAAGTTTACCACTCTAGAAAATGCCTTTTGTGTCCCTTTCCCCATTAATTTTGTAGTTGTGAACAGTTGTCTGGAGGTTAGGGGGAAAAGTACTTTAAGGAAAAAGAAGGAGCAGTGGGAGGGAATGAGTGCATAGCCCTTTCCTTCTGAATCACGTCTCCTAGTCTGGCGTTTCTTCCTCTGGGTGTTTTGTTACATTGACCGTGGCTGTGCCCAGCTAGTATTGATCCTGCTTTCCCACCAGCATGATGTGGTATAGATGCAGATCTCTGGAGTCACTGGGAATACTTCATAAAGTACAGAGCAAATCTAGAGAAAGGTTATGAACATGCACAATTGCTTTTTACTGGTTGGGGCTTTGTTCAGACATTATTGTATCTGATGAAGCAATCATATGTTAGAGTAACCATTTATATGAAAGGTGAGAGAGTTTAAAAGTTCATTTTTTGGATACAAAATAATTTATATTCAGATGCTATATTAGTATATTATATTTTCTCTTGCTTTGAAAGAATTTGAATGAGAGTCTGTCTCTTCCTCTATATACACATACACACACACACACACACACACACACACACAACTATATATCTGTATAGATGAATGTATGTGTATTTGCACACAATATATATGCACACTTAAATACATGCATACCCATGTGTGCATGTATGTATTTATTTATATGTATATATACATTTTTACATATACATGCATATATATGTGACCCTATGTGTGTGTGTATATTATATACTTTTTTTTCTTTTGAGAATAAAATGTTCCAGGTATGCAACTGTACCACTTGAGTTTTTTCTCCATACTGAAAATTATCAGTCTTCCTCACTTTCTGCAGGGAAGATGAATTTTCATTTCAAAAACATGATTAGCCATTAGTAGTAATAATGTGCAGTATGCAGAGATTAGCTGAGTACATTGATATTCAAAATAGTCAAGCCGAAAGTAGTATAGGAAAAAGCCATGGCATAACATGACTTCTTTAATTGTTTATTGATAAAAATTCCAAAAAGGAACTGAAGAAAATGGGGAAAGGCAATTGAATGCCAAGTAACGATAATTATAGCCACTGAAGGATGACTGAGAGTGGGTAGTATTGATTGGCAAAAGAAAGCTTTCTTAGAATTCTGAGGATGTCGGTATCATTAGCACACAGCCACTGTGGAGGATTTTAAAAGATGCGGCATGGATACCACCATTAGAAATAAAAGCAAACATTTCAGGAAAGTTCATGACAGTTTGGTCAGTCAACAGCTATTAATTTCAGTGAATTTTGAATGAATAATATGTGCAGTCCCCCAGAGGGACCATCTTCAATCCTAAACCTCAATTTCATTTACTGTTTTACAAACTTAGTAGCTTTCTCTTCATTGGTGTTGCCAAAAGCTTCAGTACATGATTTTGCAGTCACACATGCTTCTTGTTTGCCATTCTAAATCACGGTCCCAGCAAATGCCTGTTCTTTTTAAAAAGAGAAAGCGAGAACTTGAATCAAGACCATAAAGCTCTGATCCACAAGAGTCATTGACAGAGTTTATATTATCCTTTTAAGAGTCCCTGTGACTAGCAGATGCTGAGAAAAAAATCCAATACATTTTGTATTCTCCCAAGCTACTCGTTATATTAAAAAATGTTACTGTGGTCATATTTCTAATTATTATTTTTTAAACTGCTATACTTTAAAGTAAATGTGCTGAAAGAAGCCTTATTCTGTGACTGAACGAAGTGTTCCATTAGATGTGTGGAACCGGGGCTTTCTTTTCTTTCTTTTTGCTTTTTTTCTCTACATGGAATGAACCAGTGTGTTATGCTGATTCTTTATTCATCTGAGTATTTAAATCTTTTTTTTTTTTTTTTTTTTTTGAGTTGGAGTCTCATTCTGTCGCCCAGACTGGGGTGCAGTGGCCGCTCCCGGCCACCGCAGCCTCGACCTGCTGGGCTCCGGCGATCCTTCCGCCTCAGCCTTCCGAGTAGCTGGAACTACAGGCGCGCGCTACCACGCCCAGCTGATTTTTTGATTTATTGTAGAGATGAGGT
>CAUYQG010050405.1:0-17108 GCA_963574415.1 Tarsius wallacei | reverse complement strand
AAATATTTTTTCTAATGTTATTATAGCTGTTCTAAGCAGTTTGAGATAGTATTTTGCAGTGCTTTTAATCTGCTTTCCCCTGGCTGATTCATGATATTGAGCACCTTTTGTGTTACCTTTTACCATTCTTATGTTATCTTTGGAGAAATGTCTATGCTAGTATTTTGCTATTTTTTACTCAGGTTATGTTTTCTTGCTATTGAAATACCATGAGTTCTTTTTTAACTCTTGGATATTAACCCTTTATTTGATATTTTCCTCAATCTGTAGATTTATCTTTATATTTTGTTGATTGTTACCTTTGCTGTGCAGAACTTTTTAGTTTATTGTAGTCCCATTTTTAATTTTTGCTTTTGTAGCCTGAGCTTTCATTGTGATTTTTGTGATTGCAAAAAATCATTGCAAGGCAAATGACAAGGAGATTTTCCCTTATGTTATCTTTTAGGAGATTTACAGTTTGAGGTCTTACATTTAGACTTTTTATTCATTTTGAGTCAATTTGTGTATGGTGTAAGATAAGGGTCCGATTTCACTATTTTGCATGTAATAATTCAGTTTTCCCAGAAAAATTATTTGGAGATACTATTTTTTCACCATTATATGTTTTTGGTGCTGTTGTCAAAATGTAATTGATCATATATATTTAAATTTTTTTTCTGAGATTCTCCATTCTGTCACACTGGTCTATGTGTCTGGTTTTTTTTTGTTGTTGTTTGTTTGTTTGTTTGTTTTTTACCAGTACCATACTGTTCTGATTACTATAGCTTTGTAATATAATTTAAAAATTAGGCAGTGTCATGCCTCCAACTTTACTTCCCCCCGCTTCAGGATGGTTTGGTGATTTGAGGTATTTTGTGGTTTCATATGAATTTTAGAATTGTCTTCTGTTTCTGTGAAAAATGTCATTAAGATTTTGATAGGAATTACATGAAATCTATATATTGTTTAGGTAGTATAGAATTTTTAACAATATTAATTATTGTATTCTATGAACATGAAATATCTTATTTAGTTGTGTCCTCTTTAATTTATCAATGTTTTATAGTTTTCAGTGTACATGTCTTTCCCAACCTTGGTTACATTTATTTCTAAGTATTTTATTTTATGTTTTGGTCCTATCATAAATAAAATTATTTTATTGATTTCTCTTTTGGCTATGTCTTTATTTGTGCATAAAAGTGTCATTGATATTTTGTATGTTGATATTATATCTTGCAACTTTACTGGATTCATTTATTAGATCTAATAGTTGTTGATGAAGTCTTTGAGTTTTTCTACATAGAGGATCATGTAATCTGCAAATAAGATAATGTTACATTTTTGGTCAGGCGCAGAGACACACACCTGTAATCCCAGCACTTTGGGAGGCTGAGGTGGGAGGATTGCTTGAGCCCAGGAGTTCAAGACCAACCTAGACAACATAACAAAACCTCTTCTCTACAAAAAAAAATCCAAAAATTAGCGGATGTGGTGGCACACACCTGTATTCCCAGCTACTCAGGAGGCTGAGGCAGAAAGATCACCTGAGCCCAGGCAATGAGTTGTGATTCTGACACTGCTCACTACACTCTAGCCTAGGCGACAGAGTGAAGAGTAAGACTCTGACTCAAAAAAAAAATAAAAAGTATTTATTTGTTTTCTTTACTGTCTTTGTTGGGGAGATAAACCATAGGTGTTTCTAGTTGGTCCTCTTGCTCCTAATCATTTTTTAGAACTGTTTTATTAGGCTTAGTTTTGAAAATGTGTGTGTTTTATTTGTTTTCTTTTTTTAAGACAGACAATCATGTTTTCTTTCAAGAGTGATTTTTCCCCCACCATTCTCACATCTCCTGTATTACTTTGTATGATCAAATGAACTAGAAACGTAAGCAGTAGCAAGAGTGAGTTCCTTGTCTTGTTTCTCACTTTAATGGGAGTGTAATCATATTTTATTATCAAGTAAATTGTTGGTTCTGTTCCTATTAGATATGCTTAAGCAAATCTTCTTTCTATTCCCAGCATAGTAACTATTTTATAAATAAACTTGGATCTGAAGACAGATGTTTCAACTGTGAAAAAAAAAAAACACTTTTGCCATGATTTTGACAACTTGTTTAGAAAACTAAAAAGTGGGAGACACCTAATTGACTCAGTTGGTCCACTGGCAGTTTTAAAATTGATTATAGTAACAAGTGTACAAAGGTTTCTTTCTCTTTGTACTCTTATGTATTTGTGTTTATTTTCTTCAGACTTGAAGTGGCTCTAATGTTGCTGTGGCATCAATACTACTGCTACTAGTTAATTAACACCTATGAAATACATACTATATGCTGGGTACTATTTTAAATGTTTTATGTATATTGACCCATTTTTTTCCTCATGATATCTTAAGTGGTAGAGTTCTTATTGTCTTCTTTATAAAGACAATGAACAAGTCACAGTAAGGAAAAGTGACTTTTTCGAGGCCATACAACGGCAAATCTTTGCTCAAATGTTTTGGAGATGTTTAGACACAGGCATTATACACATTAATCTGTTTTGCCCATTGGGAGGATTTTCTTTCTTTAAAACCTACCAGATCACTTGTGGAGCTCATAGGCGGAATAATGCCACAGGAAGTTCAGTTTTCCCTTGTCTTAGTACACTGTACAGAACTTGATAATAGTTTTACATTGCCTAAATAATAGCTTATCAGGGTTAGTGGTCATAAAGGGAGATGTTGGGCGATGATGACACATTGGCCACATGCTTCACCAAACCCTCCCCATTTAAATCTCAAAGAGTGATTTCCTCCATTACATGTCTATGTATTGTCAAAAGAGATAGGCTTTTGTTTCTCTCTTGTTTGTTTTGCATCCTTTCTCATGTACACCAGTGATTTGTGTCTTTTGGATCCATCATCTTCTGCTGTATACAGCAGTGGGGGATCCAGTGGCAGAGCTTGTCAACGGCACCAGTAGTACGTATGGGGGCATCCAAACAAGAGCATTTCTTCAGCATAATCTTGGCTGTGGTTCCTGCTACAAAGCTTCTGTTGTTCTCTGCCTATTTTCCTTGTAGGCCCCCCCATCCTGCCAGCCAATTCTGTGAGCTACCCAACATTCTTTCAACAAATTTATTTTCTCCTTTTATTAGCTAGAGCGGCCTTTGCTTCTCACATCCAAAATCTCTAACGGAGAGGGATAGTGTTACCAGGGAATGGGGTGCATCAGATACTTGGAAGGAAACGTGGAGACTGTCAATGGTTTCTCTGGCATAGCTGGGTCAGGAACTAGTCAAAATCTTGCTTAAGTGCCAAGATGGGAATTCAGCAATAGTGAAAAAGCTAATCAAATCATTGCCTGTAGTCACCTGGCATCAAGTGTTCGGTGCAGTGATGACTTTGGGGAACTGAGTGTCCCCTACCACAGAGTAGCAGGAAGTACATAAGGAATTTATGGACTCAGAGAAGGGGCAGCTGTTTGAACATCAATGGATAGCTTAAAGAAAGAGAATGGCAAGTTAAAATCCTTGAATTCTAGGCTCACAGCACTGACTGAAATCCAGGGAGTTTCTAGGATCAAGATAAAAGAATCTCTTATCTTTTGTTGCTGCAGGAACTGAGCTGGCAAAAAACAAAATGTGGTCTTAGAGATAGTAAAATTAGACTATCAGTTGGATTCAGAGCTTTTCTTTGTCTCTTATGTAAAAACCGGGAAATTGGTAGGGAAAGAGTATTTTGGCACCCTAAACACTGACTCCACTGATAGCTCCCAGTGAAAAACCTATTGTGAAAATTCCTTATTCCTCTCCCTAAAGGCACCTATAGCCACTTACCAAGGTAACGGTTCCCTGGAGAAGAGGAAATGCTCAAATCTTTTGGAGATGCTTAGGCACAGGCATTATACACATTAATCGGTTTTGCCCATTGGGAGGATTTTCTTTCTTTAAAACCTACCAGATCACTTGTGGAGCTCATAGGTGGAATAATGCCACAGGAAGTTCAGTTTTCCCTTGTGTTAGTTCACTGTACAGAACTTGATAATAGTTTCACATTGCCCAAATAATCACTTATCAGAATCTACGGAAAATGGCTGTTGATTTTCCTAGATAGTAAGAGATCTCAAGGGAAATGAAGTGGGGAAATACATGATTTTTTTTTCTTTTTTGGTGGGGGAAATAAAGCGTAAAAAAATGTCTTGAAATGGGCTCAGAACATAAAGAATATCCATACTCCATGTTAATCCAAAGGACATTTCCAATACAACAGGCTCATAATACTTAGGTGGACTGGTCAACTTGATTTATCAATGTAGGTAATCTGTTTTCTACAACAACTTCAGAACTTAATGAACAAAGTGGCCATGGTGAAACAGATAGAGGCAGCTCATACAAGTAACAACACAAGATTCCCCTTACCAGTATGCCAAGGTATTTTACCAAAAGGAGTAACTCTGAACCTATAATATTATACCATGTGTTTGGCGTCAGTTGGTGATTAACTGTTTTTTATCATGAAGAACGCCTGCAAAGACTCAAGTCAGCATTGTCATGAATGTCTTATACAATTGAATGTGCCTCATAATTTCTTCCAATCAAGGAACTCAATTTTCTTTGAAACAAGCAAGGCAATGGGATAATGTCTTCATGTTACTTTAGCCTTATTATATATTTTATTGAAGAATAAATTAAGGTACAAGATTATAGGATACTACTTATGATTTGAACCATTGGCCAATACACATTGCTAGATCTTTCATGCTATACGTTGGTCCCAAAACTAAGGAATAGAATTGAAATTAGTACATCTACCAAGTAGGCATAATCAATCATTCACAATTTTTCAACTTCCATCTCTGAGATTATGCGAACTACTGGTTTAGGAGTTAGTAATATTCAAGGGGGAAATGTTATACCAGCATATTTAGCAATGGTTGCATGGGAGTAAACTTTGCCATCTAGCCAATTCAGAGTCTTATGACCTGAGTCAGTAGACAAAAATGGTGTTACTGTATCGGATAGCGTAATAGACACAAAATGTCAAGAGGAAAGAGCGTTGATGATGCATATTGCATAAGAAAAGGTAGGTACACAGCTGGAACTCTTGGGAATTTACTTTTTTTTTTTTTTTTGAGTTGGAGTTTCACTCTGTTGCCCAAGCTGGAGTGCGGTGGCATGCTCACAGTCACCATAGCTTCGACGTGCTGGACGCAGGCGATCCTTCTGCCTCAGCCTTCCAAGCAGCTGAAACTACAGGTGCATACCAGCATGCACAGTGAAATTTTTTGATTTATTGTAGAGACAAGGTCTTGCCAAGTTGCCTAGGGTGGTCTCAAACCCCTGGGCTTACGCCATCTTTTCACTTTGGCCTCTCAAATTGCTGAGATTACAGGTGTGATCCATCACACCCAGCCCTCTGGGGAATTTTCATGTGACCATGTTTAATTGTAAAAGACTGAAACTCTTTACAGATAGAACTAGCAAGAGTCCAGAACCCTTCAGAATGAAAAGCTGACATATCTACTTCTCCTTTCCTTTTGACCACTACTCTGACAAGCATGGGTGGCAGTTAAATTTATAATTTAAGATATGTTTTTACTACCAAAAATGGATCCAAGAAAACTCAAATCAGTATGGATATCATCCAGGTATTCTGGTTTTGGAACTGGATGCAATAACTCAAGAGGTTTAGGATTGTCTGCTTTTGGGACGTGGATGAATCGGATTTTTGCTGCAAGCAAAAGTTGTATGGCATGCAAAGTGGATTTTTTAAATCAGAATAGGAAGAAGACATAATATGAATTCTATGTTGCCAAAGAGACAATTTCTAGTGGAAATATTTTAAGTCAATCATACAAATGTTTACCTTATTTGGGATGAAAACTCTTACTATGTGAATCTTCAAGAGAGCCAGGGTTTAAGGTCAGACTAATAGGGTCATATACGCTTCTTTCATCTCCTGGCACAAAGAGCAGGGCAACTGACCTAGGTTCCACCCACTGGATGCTCCACTTTGAATGCTGAAGAAGTAGTACAAATAAAAGGACCTGTTAAAAAAAATGGATTGACCATAGTTGTATTCATGGCAGCTGTGCCCATTCTGTAGGTCTAGGGCAGAAGTATCCAGGGGCAGCAGAGTGAGTAGCTCCTGTGTTCTAGCCAGGAGATTCCTCTGATGAAACTTACATGCAGTTTCTGATGCTTGACCTTCCTGTTTTCCAAAATATGATTATCAAGCTTCTGAGTTAATTCTAGTGTCTACACAGTAGCCTCCTATCTGTATATTGAATCTTTTCAGCATTCAACTCCAACCTCAACCTTACCTGACCCTACATTGCTAATTGAAATGTCACTCCAAAAGCTTCATATAGTCACCTCTGTCATGGTACTTTTCATATTATATTATAATTTTCTTTCTCATATTAACTTTCCAAGTAGAAACATGACCAAAACTTTCCTGAGGTTAAGACTGTCTAGTCGCAAAGTTTGGTAAGAGCCCTGTAACCGTGTTTCTAATCAATTAATTAGATTAATTAATTAATTAACTGACCCCTGGCCATTACCTTATGCTAACTATGAGTTAATGCCTCTCAGGCCAAACTCTTTCTTCTAGATTCTGCTCTGTGAAGCTGAATTGGACATCTGCAAGCTACATGTCTGTTTTGCCAGCTGCCTTCCTGTTAGTCTTGGCTAGCAGAGAGCACTAGAGGGAGCCGTAAGGATGGAGGAGGGAAAGGGGACTGACTGGCTCCATCTTGTTTGTTTGGTGCTGGCTTCCTGTTTGTTTCATGTCATTGGGCATCACCTTAGTATCCTCTTCCTTCTTCCTGCTAGTAGCAGCAGTTTGTTTGGGTAGGGCATTTACTTGAGTTTGCCGTTCTTCAGTATTTGCAGAACCAGCCTCAATCTGCTCCTGCGGAAACACCAACTCCTGCTGCTGTCACTCAGCATCCCTCTTCAGAGGTCTTGGTCCTAGTCCCACAAGGTATCTCCTCCAAACAAAAAAACACCAGCATGGGCTAAGCAGCGTCCACCTCTGAGGTCTGAGTTTTGGCTTGGCAGGGTTCCTTCTCCCAGCTTGTATGCTTGCTCCTTTCCCCAATCCTAGTAGGGTATCTGCAGACTACAGATACTTTTTCCATAATTATGTGATCTTTCTTTTTGCCTCTTTATGTCTTTAATACCTAATTAGAAATCATTTATATAAAACTATTTCTGTTAAGATAACTGACTTGTTGTCTTCTGACTGGACCCTGACTGATACACTTTCATTTCCAGGGTAATATACGCAACATCACGCTTGATGGTACCCTGGACTTCCGTTCTGGCCGTTTAAACCATAACTAGCTATGAAAAGTGCATCCTTCTGCTTGGGCGAAGCACTGTTCTTCCCTGAGGTCTGAATTTCAGCTTGGCAGGGTCCCTTCTCCCAGCTTGTATGTTTGCTTGTATGCTTGGGGTTTCTGCTTGTAATATATTGACTTAGAAAACTAGAAAAATCCAGGTGCTTAAGCCAATTTGAATTGTATTTTCAGTATTCACAATCAAAAGGTATAATGAGGATGCTCATGTTTTACTCTCTTTATTTTTGTATTGTTTGAATAATTTACAAGAAGTATCATGTATTAGTCAGGCTCTTGCATAAAACAGATTATGTACTCAAATTGGGTAATTTGAGATGAATTTAATAAAAGGACAATCTACAAAAGCTAGGGCAGTGTGTAGAGAAATCAAAAGAGATAACGCAGTACCCCAGGGCCAGTTACAGTGGAGAGGCCTGTTATCACCCTTAGATCTGAAAGGACTAAAACCCACAGAGAGATCTGTGTGGCAAGAATCACCTGTCAAGAGCTGTGACCTTTGGCAGAGGTACACAGTCAACCTGCAGAAAAAGGAGCAAGGGAAATAAATTGTCCTACCTGCCTCTGATCTCCTGCCAGGGATCTCCATTAGCTGAGCTCACTTGGAAACCAGAGAGCAAGGGAACCGCTTGATGCAGTTTGTAGAGGTCAGTCTCCTGTTGGTCTAGCAGGGTGGGTGAACGGTGGGGGGCAGAAGATCACGAGAAGTGAATGGAGGATGTGTTACACAAATGGGTTAATTGCAAGCATAATTAAAATATTTTAAATAACGGCAACTCTTTCAGGAAGAAATCCTTTTGAATAAATGAGGAAAATGTTTTGAGGGCAGGGAGGGAATGGGGTGAGAAGAGGAGAACACATTTACAAAGCATTTCTGGAAGCACAGAAGTTAAATATCAAAGAGGAGCATTCTGTCATCTGAAAACATGAGAGGAATTGGAAATATAAGCGTTCTAAGTAACATTTAACTTTTAACAATAAGTACAGATTTTTTTTCTTACCAAACTTTCATCTTGATTCTGGAAAGCATTCTAGTGCTAAGTAGTTTTAAGAAACACTGCAACAGTTTGACAAATACCTCCAAACATATATAACATGTGTATATATGTATGCTTTAACATTCAAAATATAATGTGATAAGTTGCAGAGCATTTATAATTAATTAAGCTGTTTTCACAGCCCTCTAGAAGAATATTTTACCAGGATAGCTGGCTGCATAATGTTGTGCATGATTTATTTATAGACTACTAATGAAGACATATCTAATCATCATAATTAATTGGTATTTTTGTGCTTTGGGGCCTAATCACAAAATCTTTCATATGCTGGCTCAAAGTAAACCTGGCTATGGGGCAAACATTTAGGACAAACCCTACTTGTTGTTTTTAATATACAATTCCACTGTATGGATTGATTTATTCAACATTTCTGGTTGTGATTATGTGATGCCAGGATAAGTAACCCATTTTGTCAATCTAATGTTTTAAAATGATTTCTTGAATAAACAAACAAAAAAATCAGAGAAATTAAATTTGGCATAGTAGATTAAAACTTCAGTTCTTATGTTATTTATTGTGTTGCATTACTATCAGTCACAGTGTTTATAAGAATTTTGATTATCCTGAAGTGAAAGCAGAATTTTTCTCTTCAAATGTACTTGCCAATTTTCTTTTCTCTTTCACTTATATGAAAAGTAATTCAAATTCATTGTTATGAGATGAGAATTTTGTTTTAACTTATTTTTTTACAGCTACTGGGAGTTTCTGAGAAAGACTCTCAGAGTACCTGCTTTCATGTTTGGATACTGAAATAGTAAGAATTACACAAAGAACCGAGGTGAATATCAAATACCTATTTTATTATGAACAGAGACCAGATTTAGAATGTGGCTTTTATTTGCAGCAAAGACCAGAGTTAGGCTGGTCCTTACCCTTGGTCCATAGGCAGCAAAATGTAAAAGACCTGCCCCGAACCAGGAGGGAAGAACTTATACCCTCTTTGGGCAGCTGCCCCAGAGGAAGGAGAAGGGCAGAGTGGAGCCAAGTATGTCCAGCTATTCTTTCCCAAATTATACCTTTCTTAATCACTCCTCCTCCCAGGGATGGAATGAGCAAAGAGTTAAAGAGCAGACCTGAATTATATTCCTTGATCTCCTTTCAAAGAAGAATTTGAGATTAAGGATTTTGTTCTACTAAAAAGAAAAAAGGAAAAACAATATTTTGTATTTTCCAATGACTTTTCCCAGTTTAAGTGATCCATTGAACATTTTAGTGTTGAAATATTCTAAACATCTCGCCTGACAGGTCTGGTAGTAACCAGCAGGGTTGCTTTTTCCAAAGGACATAGCACTTGGGCATTTAGATTCCCTCCCTCTGCTATTCACCCCACATAAAGTATGTGGGAAAAGAAATTAACCATAGTGTGAGTCTAATGGAGCCAAGGCTGTCACTGGAGAATGAGCAGATGATCGGTATGGTTTTCTACAGTAAGTCAGTTTTTTGCAGAGTCGTCAGGTGGTGATCTTTGTGGGCTGGGTGATGGGTGTGGACATGGGGAATCCCAGTGACTTTAATAGGATCAGAGTGTGGTATTTTTTTCAGGATCTTCTGACACAAGACATCAATCAGATGTGCAGAATGTTTAGGACTGGCCTTTACCCACACTGTAATGATGGTGGTGATTAAATATCCAGCTGCTGTGTAAAAACTGAGATGTGCCCACCTAATCTCGCTGGACTTTGGGGAGTGCAGGTAGCAGACATCTACTGTAGTTGGCCCTTCAGAATTTGCCTTAGCTCCAGAGAGCCACTTTGTTCTTCTCTGAGCAGCCCCTATCCTGTTGCTGAGTGAAACGAGGATCAAAGGGCCGAGTCAATTCCTCCTAGGCAGGGCAACTCTGATGGGCAGCATTGGATCAGATTTTGACAGGTCAGTACCACAAACTGATTTCTCCCTCTTCCCAGTCCTGATTTCATGCCCTTCCTGACAAAGAGGTTAATCTCACCTTGAATCACAAACTCCGTCTCAGTGTTTTCTTCAGAGAACCCAACCTGTGACAGATGCCCATTGTTTTATAAATATGGGTATGTCCTTCTCATGACAAGATAAAAGTTCAAATTATAAGGCAACAATTGAATATAAATAATGATGGTAAGAAACTAGAACATGACATCATATATTTAGTCTTTATTTAGGATGTAGTCAAATATTTAAACATTATTTTGCTTTTTTAAAATTTTTATTATAAAGATGTGGGGTACATTTCAGGGTTAGGTATACAAACATTGATCATGTAGGTACCCTTGCTGATGAGGTATGCCTCTCCCTCCCCTAGCAGTTTCCCTCAACTGCCAATCCCACCCTCCCTCCCCTGATAGTTTCCCACTACTGCCAATCGCTTTCCCATAGCATTATAATTGTTCAAGTTCTGTTTATGAGTGAGAACATATGGAACTCTGTTCTTTGTTTCTGTGATAAATCACTGAATATGATAGACTCCAAATCCATCCAAGTTGCTGCAAAGTCCATATATTTGTCCTTAATGGCTGCATAATTTTCCATCATGTATATGTACCACATTTTTTAAATCCAGTCCAGCTTCGATGGGCAACACGGTTGGTTCCATGTTTTTGCTATTGTGAACAGAACTGCAATAAACATACTTGTGCAGGTATCTTTTTTGTAGAATGATTTGAGTTCCTCCAGGTATATTCCCAATAGGGGAATTGCTGGGTCATATGAAAGGTCAATTTCTAGTTCTTTCAGGAATCGCCACACTGTCTTCCAAAGAGGCTGCACCAGTTTGCATTCCCACCAGCAGTGTAGAAGCGTTCCTTTTTCTCCACATCCTCACCAGCATCTGTTGTTGTTTGTTTTATTAAGGAAATGACCAGTCTTACTGGGATTAGGTGGTATCTCAATGTGATTTTGATTTGCATTTCTCTGATGATGAGTGAGGCTGAGCACTTTTTCATGTGTCTGTTGTCTGCCCATAAATCTTCTTTTGAGAAGTGTCTATTCATGCCCTTGGCCCACTTTTTAAAGGGGCTGTTTGTTTTTTTCCTTTCAGTGCGTTTGAGTTCCTTGTAGATCCTAGATGTTAAGCCTTTGTCGGATAAACAGTTGGCAAATACATTTTCCCATTCTGTGGGCTGTCTCCTTGCTCTCTTGATGGTTTCTTTGCTTTGCAGAAGCTCGTTAATTTGATGAGGTCCCACTTGTCTATTTTATTTCTTAAGGTATGGGCCTTTCGGGTTCTAAAGAGGAATTGGTTCCCAGTTCCAATTTTCATAAGGGTGCCTCCTTCATTTCCTAAGATTCTTATTGTTTGAGGTTTTACATTCAGGTCTTTGATCCATTTTGAGTTAATTTTTGTGTATGGTGATAGGTAGGGGTCCTGTTTCAATCTTCTGCATGTGGTCAGCCAGTTTTCCCAGCATATTTACTGAATAGGTTCTCGTCTCCCCAGTGTTTGGTGGGGGAGGCTTTGTCGAAGATGAGTTGGTTGAGGAATTGAGGCTTTGCTTCCGGAATCTCTATCCTGTTCCATTGGTCTATGTGCCTGTTCTTGTACCAATAGCAGGCTGTTTTGATTACTGTAGCCTTATAGTAAAGTTTGCAGTCTGGAAGTGTGATACCTCCTGCTTTGTTTCTTTTGCTAAGGATTGTTTTAGCTATTCGTGGTGGTTTATGTATCCATATGAATTTCTGTATTGTCATTTCCAGGTCTGAGAAGAATGATGTTGGTAGTTTAATGGGTATTGTTTATAACTTAAACATCATTTATTTGATCTTCTGCAAGGGACAATGCATCTTCCGGGTATTAGCTTCTACTGGATTTTCTGAAATTGGAATAACTTTTCTAATTAAATTAGTAAATAAATTAAGCTTATTTTTATGATCCTGTATCTGCACATTTCATTTAAACTGATTACTTATTGACTCTGTTATGTACTTGCTTCTGGAAAAATTATAATTAAATCATTCATAATGAAGCCCTCCTGAGAAGCCACTAGGAAGACAAGAAAAAGTGAATATTTCATCAATAAAAGAGAATCAAACAAAATGAGAAACAGATTAACATAATTCACATGGATTAGTCAAATACAATTGTTTAAAAATTTAAATATTAGAGAAATTTGGAGCAAAAAGAATCATATTATTCTAAATTAATGAAATTGTAAAGATGAAAATTGTATCACTATATTTGTTAGCTTGGACTGCTGTAACAAAATATCATCGATTGGTGGCATGACATTTATTTCTCACATTTCTTGTAATTAAGAAATCCAAGATTAAGATGCCATCCAACATGATTTCTGGTGAGGGTTCTCTTTATGGCTTAGAGACAGCTGTCTTCTTACTGTTTCCTAACAACGTAGAGAGAGAGCAATCTCTTGCTCTTCTTACAAAAGAGAGAATCCCATCATGAGGGTCCCACAATCATCTAGCCCTAATTATCACCCATAGGCCCCATCTCCAAATACCAACACATTGTAGGTTAGGACTTCAACATATGGGTATGGGGGGACATGGTTGGGTCCACTATTCACAAGAATAACATTGGGGATGAGGAAACAAATTAGTTTTTCAGATTGTAGAGAAACGTGTATTTCAGCAGTTATATATACTGAATTATAAGTAAGGTGATTTGGGACTGAGTTCCAATTTTGGGGCTGAATGCCTGTACCATTCTGGACAGGTTAGGAGATGTCTATGACTTCATCTTCCTTGGAATAAAATAAAACTTTCTTCATTTTAGATATTGATATGGTGTATGAACTAAGCTTTAAACTAAAGTTTAAAGCTCAAAACAAAACAAAACAAAACAAAAAGAGAAAAATTCACATCTGTTGCCCAGGTTGGAGTGCAGTGGTACACTCACAGCCACCCCAGCACTGCTGGGCTTAGGTGATCCTTCCACCTCAGTCTTCTAAGTAGCTGAAATTACAGGAGTGGGCTACCATGCCCAAATAATTTTTTTTTTGATATATTGTAGAGACAAGGTCTCACCAAGTTGCCCAGGCTGGTCATGAACCCCTGGGCTCAGGCAATCCTCTCACCTTAGCCTTCCAAGGTGCTGGGATTACAGATTGAGCTACAGTGCCTGGCCACCTGTGAAATTTTAGACTATACTCTTGCATTCATTTGCTTGAACCATTTAAATAGAGTTAACTGCTTGCACAAGCAGTACTGCTAAAAATGGTGAGTCATTTGTTAAAGACACAAAACAGAACAAAAGGGGGAAGAAATACAAAGTGAGGTTGGAAAGAGACACAGCAAATTAAGAGACCCTTGTGACGGTGTTTAGAACACTGGGTTAATTATACCTTCCCCAAAGTCAGTGACAAGAACTACTGGCTCAAACTTGTGAGTGAGCAAGAAAAAGAAACACACATAAGCTCAATAGCAATTTATCTTGCAAGTTTGAGAAAATACTATCTCCTTAGAAGGTGTGTATTTATTATTATGGATTGATAAACAACCTTTAGAAACTGACAGCATTGGAAATTGATCATGAGTGTGTTACAACATATTCTTGAAGCACTAAAAGCATATATTTCCTTTCTTTTTTTTTGAGTTGGAGTCTCACTCTGTGGCCCAGGCTGGAATGCAGTAGCATGCTCATGGCCACCGCAGCCTCGACCTGCTGGGCTCAGGCAATCCTCCTGCCTCAGCCTTCCAAGTAACTGGAACTACAGGAACGTGCCACCAAGCTTGGCTAATTTTTTTTTATTTACTGTAGAGACAAGGTCTCGCCAAGTTCCCCAAGCTGGTTAAAAGTATATATTTTCTTACAGTATTATAATAATTGTTCAACTCAGTTTATGAGTGAGAATACATGATACACAGTTCTTTGTTTCTGTAATAGATCACTCAGTGTTGTAGACTCTTAAGTCCATCCAAGTTGCTGTGAAGTTCATAATTTTGTCCTTCTTTATGGCTGTGCAATATTCCATAGTGTATATACACGACACTTTTTTATCCAGTCCTTTTTTGATCAGCATGGTTGGTTCCATGTTTTTGCTATTGTGAACAATGTTGCAATAAACATGCGTGTGCAGATATCTTTTTCATTGAGTGATTTGAGTACCTCTGGGTATATTCCCAGTAGGGGTATTGCGGAGTCATATAGAAGGTCAATTTTTAGATCTTTTTGGAGTCACCACACTGTTTTCTACAGAGGTTGTATTAGTTTACACTACTACCAATAGAGTAGAAGTGTTCCCTTTTCCCGCATCCTCTCCAGCATCTGTTGTTGATGATGGCCATCCTGACTGTAGTTAGGTGGTATCTCAATGTGGTTTTAATTTATATTTCTTTGATGACTAGTGAGGCTGAGCATTTTTTCATGTATCTCTTGACTGGCAGTAGTGGAAAACTGCCTTGGGTTGGGGGGAGGTGGGATTGGCAGTACTGCAAATATGCTGGGGGAGAGGGGGTCACACCTCATCAACAAGGGTTACCTACATAATGAATATTGGTAGACCTAACCCTGAATTGTATCCCACATCTTTCAAATTAAAAACTAAAAAAAGATATTCAGGATACATAACATCAGTAAGTGTACCTGATCCTGAACTAAGCGAAGTGAAGACCAATGGGAGGCCCAAACTTCACCTGTACATTGACCACTTATGTACCTAATCCTGAATTGTACCCCACATCTTTAAAATAAAATAAGCAAAAAGAAAAAAAGCATATATTTTCTAAATGAACACTTCACCTAATTTGTATTGGATATGAGCACAAATTTTCTTTCTTTCCCCACACTGCACTTACTTTATTAAACATTTGCTGTCCATCTCCCTGAATTATACCCCACCTCTTTATAATAAAATTTTTAAAAAATTATATTTCCTTTTTTTTCCCTTATAGGAAAAGCACTTTCTTGAAAACAACAACAACCACCGCAATAAAAACATACAGAAGACACAAAAGTTCTATAAGTTTCAAATGTGCATAGGAGATAGGTCTAGTTGGTGCAGGACAAAAAAGCCTACCTTTTTCATGCCACATTTATTTATCTCAACTATGGCAACAGAAATGATTCCCAAAGTAGTTTGGTAGATAGTGATTGAGGTTGCAAGTATTATTGTGACTATTCGTGTTGACGCTCTTCAGTTAAACTAATTTAAAATTAAGGTGAAATCTCTCTCTGGATAGATTCTATATTTTATTTCATTTGTAAAATCATAAAACATTTATGTTATCCTCAATTCTCAAAAATAATTCTATTGTTTTTGAAAATGTCAAAACATGTTTTCTGTGTATTAAGTAAGCAGGTAAATAATCTGATACAGTGACCTAAATGTTTTCTGTTTGGCCCTTATGAGAGTTGGCAGTTCCATGGCTTCTGTTTGGAAATTGTGTGTCAGTTGCATATTATAACATGTTTGCCTATGGTGAAGGATCAGAAAACATCCCCCAATGTTGGAGATTTATGCACTATGAAATGTCTTGGGAGCTTAACTTCACCATTAGGATTACAATTGTGTAAACTTTGATAAAAGTAATATCTTCTTTTCCTCCCAAGATAAACAGAATAATGTGTAAGTCATTTCGAGAATTCTAAACCTTGGTGGTCAGTTTTCTTTTGCCTTCCCAGTTTGCAATAATAAAGTTTAAACAAAAGTTTACTCCCATGGATAAACTGGTCTGGGCTTTTGACTTAACTGATCGATCAGTTTGACAACGGTCAGTTAATTAGTTTGCTTCTACCTCTACCCCCAATCCCTGGATCTAGCTGTCTGTTTATCCGAGTAACCTATTAGCCTGATATTATGAATTAGTATACTTTCAGTTGCCAAAGCTTATCCAAATGTAAGACTTTGATAAAGCACTTGTTCAATAGAAGGGATCGTAAAAGTACTTATCATACTTCTAACATGCATTAGTCAATACAATGAGTTACTCATTGAAATGTAACTGAGTACAATCTTAGATGAGGTGCAAGCTCCAATGGGAAAGTAGAGACATTTTCTAGCTGGAGGGAAAGATGCATCTACATCTAGCACTATCCAAGTTGTGAGAATGCTAGGAAGTAGGCAACTGGATGAAATCCTGAAGGATATCTCACACAGCTGCTGCTTCACTTTCTGTCAGAGTAGGGCTGTGCTGATTAAGCGATGAGTATTTGAAGAGTTTTTCTTTTCTTTTCTTACATCCTTTTCTGGCCATCTGTAAATCACAGCAGAACAAGAATGGGTGGTTTTCGTCCTTCAGCAACAGATCACAAATCCAAATACCCCTCCCCCCCATATAATTTTGCCCTGGCCAAACTATTTTCTATTCCTTGATCAAATTCTATATTTTCTCAAATTCTCATCCTGTTTCTTCTGTCTAAAATGACTTTTCTGAGATATTCACTTATAAAAAGTCATCTGACTTACCTTTTCATCGAAATCTTTATTTACCTCTTCAATTTAACTTGTCCTTGTATACTTATGACTTATTAGAATACTTTGCCTATGTCACTGTTATGAAATTTTTCACATATAGCCTTTCATAATTTAGTGCAGTAATTTAAGATATATTTACACATTCTTTGATATACCTTGTTGCAAAACATGTTAGTTAATTTAATTCCTGTTGAATGGGGAGTGGGCTTAGTTGACTCTATTCTTGTGAACAGAATATGGCAGAAGTGATGGGTTGTCACTTGAGAGAATAGGATGTAAAAATCTGTGGTTTTCTTCCAGGTTTTCTTCTCTCTCTCTTTCTCTCTCTTTCTCTCTCTCTCTCTCCCTCCCTCTCTCTCTCTCTCTCTCCCTCTCTCTCTCTCTCTCTC